>BGPR01000347.1:484021-504671 GCA_013235015.1 Araneus ventricosus
TTACACATTTGATGAAATCTCTACTGTTTATTCTGAACTTTCACCGTGAAATTGCAATATGAAAAGTGCTGTGTACTGTTTATTTATTACAATTACTTATTAATTAAAATTTTTATTTATGGAAATTATAATTATTATCGCTTTGTTTATTAGAATTACTAACCGTTTAATTATGTATTTTTCATTTTAGAATTCTACACATTAAAAATAAATCTTTACTGTAATTTTTAGTTCAAAAATTGTCGTTTTCTCTTTCAATACTCATTTAAAGATCCATTTTTCTTAATTCGAATTACGGAAAAATAGAATATTTACTATGGATTGGTCAGATAAGAACGACCAAGTACATTGTATCAGCTGTTCTGCGAAAAGAAAAACAAACTTTCACTCATTTACCCAGTTCCTTTATAATAATTTCCGTAAAAAAATACTTTTAATCAATAATGAATAATACGAGTATTATGATTGACAATGTGTTTTCTGGGGACAGGTGTTTTGGTAAAGACTAATAATTTGACTAATTAATTAAATTTTGATGTATAGGTTATGACAATCATCAAAGAAAGTCAATATTTCTAGGAACTTTCATGGACTTATTGTAATGCTTATATAAATTAACCTAATTTAATTTAAAGGTCGGTTCTGTTCTTAATTATATTTTTTTATTGAAGTTCCTTTGTTTGAATTTTTTGAATTCGAGTGAAGTTTTTACATTAGTGTGAAGATTTTTTGAATGTGCAAATTTTGTTGTAGAATTAGTAAAAAAATATTAAAAGAATGACCATGAAATACGTATCTATACAGGGTGTCTACTTAAATAAGGGTCATTCCAATTTAAACCGGACGAAGGCACGTCGGGCCTGCGAGACCCAGAGGCTGCAAGAGTTTATTGCAGAAAATAAACCCCTGTAAATATCAACTAATTAAGAAATGATTAATGAAGAAAATAAAGAAATTTTTGATTTTGAATTAGTTAAGAGTTCATAAGTCGAATTCTAAAAAGGAATTAGGCAATGAATCGGATATTTGTGAATCCATCGATTATTTAGAAGAAGCTTGGAGTTAAAAAAGGGTGTAGTAAACGATAAAATAGCAGGATTTAACAAATGGTGTGAAAAAGAACCTCACAAAAATATGAGAACTTTTACAGACAACAACGACATAAAACTTCTCGAAAATTTTGGGGAAGCGAAAGTTGTATCATAGGTTCAAAATCCTCGGAAATGCTTATCGATGAGACAGAAATTTATTAATACTTATATCCAGACGAATTTAGGTAATTTTGGACGTGAAAGCAAATCTTTTCATAAATACCTTGGAAATACAAGCATTCACCGATCTTCTTTATTTTAATGTCCTCCCCAGACGAGATTAATCTGAAAATTATTATTTTAACATTTTATATTATGTACACTAGTGCAACAAGTGTTTCCTATTAAAGTAAATGTAAACGTCTGCGCGTTTTGTTAAAGAAGCAAAACCCCGGGCCGACAAAGCCCGAAGCGCACCCTCGCGGGTTAAGTTGAGAAAGACGGTAGCTATAATCGCGAAAGTAGTGTCTAGGTATAGAAAAAAGTCTATGCGCTGTGCGATGAGATCTCTTACTGTTCCACCTTGTAGCCAACTCCGGAGTAACGTTACCGTCTCGAAAATGGTACAAAATAGGAGAGACGTGTCAGTTACAAAGTTGTAGAGCATTATCGATTTAGTATAAAAATACAACTTGTGCACATTAATACTAAGAACAGAACGCTTAACATACACATTTGTTGTCATTTTCCGAAATTGTGAAGTCACAAGACATGGGAAAAGGAGAAAATTTTATTTTACGGACAAAAAAATTACCCCATTATACTTTTTCCTGTGGAAATAACTCGATCAGTAGTTGTATGCGACCTTCGCGCCAACGTTGCAGGATTTTCGATGGTTTATTACTGTTGCCTGCGCTAGAGGACTAACTACATGCTAAAATGTGAGCAAAGTGGAATTCAAACAAGGGCTCAAATCTGTATTATAGATGACGAAGAGCACTTTGAACACCGAAAATAAATGTATCTTGTAAAAACTAATTGCTTTTTTTTCTCTTTTTAACCGTTTTGTTGCGCCACAGTGTCGGAAATTACGAACAATCAAATATTCATTTTAAGCATTCTATTCTCAGTATTCATATGCAGAAGGTGTCGGTTTGTACTAAATCGATAACGATTTACAACTTTATCATTGACGTTTTCCTCCTATTTTGTACCGTTTTCGAGATAGGAATACTAATCCGGAGTTTGCCGCCAGGTGGAGCTGTAAGTGATCTCATCGCATAGACGTTTCATTATACCTAGATACTATTTTCATGACTATAGCTACAGTCGTTGTGAAGTTAAAGGGGGGGGGCTTATTTAAGTGGGCACCCTGTATATAAAACTCAACGTATGTATGTATGTATATATGTTTGTTCCAGCATCACTGCCGAACGGCTAGGCCAATTTAACCGACTTCAAGCACTGTAGAGGTGAATAAGCCCTAACCCAGTCCATCAGTGTAAGGTGGGGCAAAGTCTCCAAAATACATGTAACAAATAGGTTGATTGTCATGCTTGGTGATTTTGATAAAAACTTGCTACACATGTTCTTCATGAACCGAATTAAAGACTGTAGGAGTAAATATGTTCTTACGCACCCCCCCCCCCTTACGCACTGAGATTAAGGGTGGGGCAAAGTCTCCAAAGTACATGAAAGAAACAGGCCGATTAAAAAGCTTGTAGATTTTCACGAAACTTTGTACACATCTTTCTCAATAACCGATAGATGGGACAATTTTGATGATACTGGGTACATAAATTCCTTAGAGGCGGATTAAAAGTAGTATATGGAGTAATGGAATTCGGTTCCTAAGTTTCTCAGTGGCTGATTAAAAATACTCAATTGATAAATAAACGCTAACCTAATCCCTGAGTGTAGGGTTGGATAAAGTCATTTAAATACATCTATCAAGTGGGCCTATTTGCATGAAAGTTTATACGACTGAGACAATTTTGATGACGCAGGGTGCACATGTTCCTCAAAGGCTGACTAAAGTACTATAGGTATTAATAAACGCTAATTTAATTCCTCAGATGGGGGGGGTGAAGAAGGCAAAATCGTCAAAATACATGTAAACCCTTGATCTGATTGACAGACTGTTGAGTATGGCTAAGACGATTTTGGTGAATTTTTGTACATAGTATACTTCTTATTAGTTAAATAAAAAATATTGTAGGGGTAAATAAACGCCAACCTAATCTCTGAGGTTAGGGTGGGACAAAGTCGTTTAAATGCATTCGGCAAACGGGCGAGTGACATGAAAGTTTATACCGCTGGGGAAATTTGAAGAAACTTGATACATATGTTCCTCACAGAACAAATAAAAGCGCTTTAGAGGTAAATAAATACTTATCCAACACCTGCGGTAGGGTGGGAGCAAACACACAGGTCGATTGACACGAAACTCGATACTGCTAGAGCGATTTTGATGAAACTTGGTACGCATGATCCTCATTAACCGACATGAAGTGCTGTTGAGGTAAATTAGCCCTAACGCAATCCTTCTGGGTATATTGGAGCAATGTCTCCGAAATACACTTAAAATATGGACTGATCGAAATTAAACTTAACTCACAGATTTAAACATGTTGAACTGAAATTATGGAGGGGTTAAATATTTTTTAATAAGCCCTTTAGTATGATAATTACTGAGAAGACATGTAGAAATGTTTTTTCAGAAAAACTGGAGCAATTTGGCCGAAACACGTTTCAATAGTTGATTTAGACATTTCAATTGTTGAAATTTTAATTAAAATACGATAACAACAACAAAAATTACGAATTGAAAAATTGGTCATATCTCTCACTCTTCTGTGTTGGGTGGAGGTGAGTCACTGAATGACCAATTAGCATGAAATTTTCATGTCGTGGAATCTTAAAATAATAAAATGCCCCAGAACATTGGCTGACAATGCAAGAAATATGTGTTAAACTGTACACTATGATGTATGATAAACGAAAGAAACTTTTTGTACTATTAATTTATGAATAATTTCATAAAAAATCAAGAAATATTCCCGCAATAAAGTGACAATATTAAGCATAATGTTATTTATAAAAAGTTGCTCAGTTTGCTGTCTTCCAAGAGATTTTTGCCTAAAAGGATCCGTGCAACGCCGAGAACTCTGCTAGTAAATGCGTAATTTCAAAATAAAATAATGCTGGTTTTGCTTCATTCAAGCAAGAAGAAGCAATTTTATTCCTAAAATTAGATAGAGGAAAGTGGGGTAAAACCGGGTAGCTAAGACTCGAAGACTTGTTGAAGCTAGACTATTCGACATAGAGTTTGTCAAATTTTATTAAAATGTTCATTGTTTAATGGAGTACAATACATAATTCCTGAAAAGTCATAGTTTCATTCCTTTTTATAAAAAATATCAAACCATCCGATTTTACCCCACTAGTTGGCTAAAACCGCTCACGCATGTTAACTTTTTGGGAAATTTGGAAAACTCGATTTTCATTGGAAATGTAGCAGATATTTTTATTTTATATGATAATTTAAGAATATTAGTTATAAAATTCACATGTGAAAAAAAGGTTATCTTCTTCCTCCGTGCCACTGCAGCTTTCGTTGGGAACAGCTAAGACAATTTCTGCTAGTCATAATATAAAATACGGTGTTCTCTAACACGCATTTCACTTATTTAGCAAGCATTAAATATATTGTTTTGTTCACATTCATATTAAGGAATGAACACAATTAGCAATCATTGCACAATTTTTAGCTCCATCCAGGATATAAATTGCTTGATCTAAACTAAACAAAACATGCGCAAAATGTAATATTATCATTCAATAAAAACCTTATATAGACAAAGCCAAACTATTTGTGTGTATACTTTGCAGTGATATGGATTTAATGGAAGGTAACAAGTAAATTACATTATTTGTTGAAGACTGTCAAAAATGTTTCCTATGTATTTCATTAAGATGGCAGTCTCTGTTTGTCTCATAATTGCAAAGAACAGAAGCATTAAAGTACTTAATACGAGACAGAAACACCTATTTTAGATTAATGTGCCTCGACAACAGGCGAGCATTTAATAAATGCAATGCTCTTCAGAACACTGGGTTTAAATCTGGTTTTAATAATCCAACCTCGTCTCAAATGGATCTGTTGAAAAGGATTTTCGAGCTCTTAGCATTTCGGTCGACTCGTTGCATCAAGCGAGGCGATAATTTTAATCTGGGTCGCTGTGTACTCATTTTCCGGATCGCTTACCTGTTATGAAACGAGATTTCGTTTAGCGGCATTTTCCAGCTGAATATCCCGTCGCATTAATCCGCTAAAGCTATGTTTGAAGGAGGATTAATATTGGAGTTGAAACCTCAATCGTTTAAAGAGACTCTGTGATCGGTATCATTCGTTATAAAGGGTGAGCATAAAATCTTTCCCTTTGCAATTACTAAAACTTGTAATTTACTTTTGTAGGCAATAAAGAAAAAGACATTATACTTATACATATATTTATTTCTTTCAAAATTGTAAATACCGTAATGCAATTTATAACAAGACCAGTCACCTTAGTAATATCAACGTGTTTCCCCTATGTAGTTCCGAAAATGTCAAGGCGATATTATGGTTCTCGCGCCGTGTTTCCCAATATTTGTTAAGGAACACTATAACCCCAAAAGAAGAAATCAAGAGGAGTATTATCAGGCGAACGTGAGGCCTATGGTGTTGTCTATCCCTTCCAATCCATTTACCAAGACATTTGTCGTCGAGAAACAAACAAACTTCCAGATCCCTGCGTAGGGTTGCTTTATAATCTTTATATCTAGAGGATTGCACCTGTAACAACGTCTGAACCCCCATTGAACACAAATGACTGATTTGGTTTCAAAGAACCTCGATACGCATTTCGTTTTTCCCTTCATCAAGGGTATTTTCTCAAAAATTATCTTTTGATTCACTGCTCGGATTTATGGACTGGTTTTGTTATCTATTAGACACTAAAAAACACTTTACGAATAAGACCAAAATTATAAAAAAGTTTTCATTACTAATATCAACTGTTATTTCGTATTAATATTCTGTAATCAAGTTACGATTTTATCTCATCCTGTGTAGCATTTTTGAAAACAGGGAAAAGAAGAAGCTTTTTATAACTTTTGTTCTTATCATCATGTGTAGGGGGAGTCGGAGCAAGATAGCGAATGGCTTATTTGAAGTTCATACTATTAGGTAGCACCGTCTTATTGATACTACCAGCCCTCTACACTGCTTGGCACTAAAAAATCGCATAGTGAGGCCAATGACGTCGTTTCGTTGTTTGTTATATGGTGTTCATGTTCTTTGCCTGACGTGTTGTAATTTTCAAGACCCTCAACGTAAGGTCTAGTGGTCTAACACCTAAGATATTTGTTTATTTTTTGCTATGCATGACTACTTTAGACAATACGCTTTTAAAATAACTATTTATTTTTCTTTTATCTAATTCTTGTTTGTCCCACCAAAAACAAAGATTTCCGATTGACAAAACATTGGCGAGGTCTTCATCTTGCCCCAAGTGCTTTTTACTGTTTTCTTTTTGAAGAACATATGAATTTTTTTTTAGTTATTTTGCATAATTTTCTTGAGCCACTATCTGTTCCATAGCATGTTGGAAGATGTGAGATTACAGAAAATATTTTAATAAGCTTATCTATAAAAGAGATGTCGGTTCAGAAAGGCATGCAGAAGATGGAAAAAGAACGTTTAAAGCTGCAATGACAACAGAATAGGATGAATAAAAAGAGTTATTACAAAGAGACTGAAGTTGGATTCCTTTAAAAAAACCCAAACTTCTGACATTCAAGACTTCAGTTGAAACTTCCAAAGAAAATATAATACAGTGCCCTGCGTGCTATAAGATCTATGTTGACCCTCCATCAGAAATTTAAATAGAGTGTTGCAAATGCCACACATGGTGGAATGAGTGCAACTCAGACTCAGAATAAAGAAAATTGGTGTTCAATTTTTGTAAATGAAAAATACTGCTTTTGAGTAATATTAACCAAAATAATCCTTTTATTACATACTAATCAAGGAAAAAATACTTAACGTTTAACTAATTAATGCTCTGCCCTAAATTTTCTAAAAATATCTTCCAATAAAAGTCCAACTTGCCCCGTGTAGCTTTGCTTATTTTAAATGGCAAAATATTTTTGATAATATTAAAATAAAAAATTCTCAGTTTAAGTACAACACAACAAAATGTCAATCTAATAATTCATGCAAAGAAAAAAAATTACCTCAAAAACTGAATTTATTATAAAAGGTTAAATATTAACATCGCCATATTGCCCTGGCTTCCCCTACACTGTAAAAAAAATCCCGTAAAATTTACGGTTTTAAACTGGCAGCTGGGTTGGTTGTGCAAAACCGTAAAAGTTACGGAGTAAATCCGTAGTCACAACGGTTTTTTACCGTATGAAATTAAGTTTTCTCCGTAAAAATTAAGTCATCGAAGTAAGTGACGTCATCGACTGAGTTGAGTTGTTTTTCTCCTTCTGTTCGAGTTGAAATGTGCTGATGTGTATTATCAATGAGGAATATTAATTAATCAAGACTTAATTATTAATTTCAATTAATATAATTCTTAATTGAACTTGGACGATTTCGATGCAAGATGGTGACAAAACTTCTAACTCTTCCGAGCCGGGGATCGAAACCGTGTTCATAGAAATAAAAGGCAGTCGCTCTAACCACTAGACCACCGGAGACTTCAGAAAATGAAGTAAAAATAATCTATTTGAGTTTTAAAGTCACTATAGCGCTAGTGGCGCCACCTAGTGGTGTAAAAATCAACTATTGCCAGAACATGTGTTTTAAGGTTAGCTTTCATGAGTGACAACAGGTTACTGCAACATGTGTAAACAATAGCGGAAATGGAACCCTATTAAAAACATGAAATGAATGCAATAAAATTACATTTAAGAAAAGGGAAAGTTATCATACGGAAAGCAATACCGTATGACGAAAAATAGAATTTGAACTGGTTTTAAACCGTTTATGTCTGGAGCGGAAAACGGTGAAAAACCGTTTTGTCAAGAAAACAGCTTTAAACCGTCAAATACACGGAAAAAGTCCGGGAAAAAAACGGATATTTTTTACAGTGTACTATTCCAAAATGATTTCAGAAAAATAGGGAAAATGTAACTGCGGGAATAGGCTATTAAAAATTAAGAACGAGTTTATATTTAAGTATGCTGTGCAAATTCAATTAAAAATTATTTTATGAAGAATGGAGAAACTGTTAATCTTGAAAGACACTTTAGCACTCTGAGGTTTTTTTCGTAGGTGGCAAGACAGGAAACTTTCTACATACTTTTTTTAACCTTTTTCATGCTTGTAAAGATGGAATTTTGTTTCGTTTTTTCACTATCTTCCTCATGTGCTAGTGTTTTGAAATTTTGTTCACCTGTGTGTTGTTGATGACAATATATTAATTTAATATTTTCAGAAATTTAAAATCACTTAATCGAATGCTGTATATAAAATTTGATTTCATACGAGTGGCGCCATCTGGTAGTGTAAATTTGAGAAGAAACAGATTTCAAATTTCCATAATGATGAATTATAAATTGATGACTAAAAATGAGAAAATAATTAAAATAGCTCGTTTCTTTGATTTATTTTATATATCATTATTTATTTAATTTTTTAAGGGAAAATCTGCATGGTCTAGTATAAAAGCAGTTTATGATATTGTTCGATCAATAACCTCTGTTTAAACTGAAATGTACTGAACACCTTTTAGGTCTTCAACTTTTTCATAAAAAGTTTTCATATTGCTCAACAAACCCAATAAAAATGTTTTACTATACTTTTCCATATTTTTTGTTCGGACTTTTTATCGAGTGATTAACTTTGGGATATCCGCAAATCATTGGAGCGTTAGGTGCTCGAACACTATTATAGCATTGTTTTTACACTAGCCTTGTTTTTATTGCTATTTTCCTCATAAAAGAAATTTTAAAAAACGCTTTTACTATATACGATTTATATTTATTTTTATTTTCATTTTTTTATTTACTATAAACGATATATACCATATTTTCGCTGTTACTATATACGAAAATGAAACTCATTGAATTAAGCATACGCTTTTTAAAACTGTATTTTTATGCAATTTTTTAATCCTTCAATAACTTATAGACTAAATTACCACTACACAGGATTACTATTTAATTACAAAACAGATTTAAGGCTCGCAGTAAATGTGATCAGTAGTGAATATTAGTGTTTGACTCATGTAACCAGAGAATATCATTTTGAGATCATACAAATTTAAAAAGCCTAGAAATTGAATCTGTAAGGAAACTGCGGAAAACAGCAATACCTCAGTCGTCAGATACAATTTTGGAACAGCATTTTCTTTTTCAACATCTGAAATCGTGCTACTCAAATATGCCAGAATACGGAATCAGTTTTCCCGTTGAAAGCACGGAAAGAATCCCACGTGCACTTTTGAAACTAGGAGATCTCCAATCCACATAGTAAATTTTCTTTCTGTTTTCTAGGCCATAAAATACTTTTTAGGTCGTGCTTTTTATGTCTAAACAGATTTTTTTTTTGTTTTGGGACTTTTTTGGTGATATATCAGAGCTGTCTCTGCGTTTCGTGAAGTAATTATGTACATTGCAAACAAACCGCAACTTCGTATCTTTCTTTGTCAAGATAGCTGTAAAATATTTGTTATATAACTTTTGTGTTTTATGTTGCTCCTTTTCTATCATTCTATATAAATTATTATCGCTATCAAAGAATGGAAAGAACGAGATCAAAGCACGAGAAACTTCCAGGAAGCGACTAATTGAAGGTAAAATTATTAATTATACATATTTTTAATGCAAAAACTATGAGGTGCACTTAAAACCTTTAATATTGGTAGTATACATGTAACGATCAATGAGATAAATCGATTATTATGCATAATAATTGGATGTTTAAGCAGTTATCATTCATAATAACCGGGTGGTTTATGTGGTTATTATGAATAATGCTAGGCTATTATACATAATAACCGCGATTATTATGTACTAGACGCCTTCGGAGACCAGCTTGTTCGTCGGGAATATAATTTTAACTGAATCTTTTATGTATAAATTGATATTCATGGTTTCCTTAACAAAGTAATTTTAAATTTCAAATTTTTATAGATATTTAACCCATGTTCTTTCAATACCCTAGCACATGTTCTGATCAAGTCTGCATGAAGTCCCTAACGGAGTCGAGCAACTGTCTGTGCCAAGTAGCATACAATTCCCTGTTATCGGCATCAACTCCATTCTCTTATTCCTCTCTCAAAATATGCATTTGTTTTTAACTTTGAAATCTCACGGCACATTTTGCATCCAGTAACATATTAGTTGTATGAAATTATGATGATTAAAACATATCATTAAACATTTAAATATTACCTTAGCTTTCAACAGTGAAAAAGAAACATGTAAATAAATATTTATTAAAACAATGAAAACGCTTTGAATTGCGTTGTAACAATGAAAAGTATCGTAAATTATGCCAAAAAATATTTTTAAATGGTTATTAAAAATAGAGAAAAAGTTTTAATGGCAACTTAATTGATATCATTAAAAAAGTAATTCCTTGCTCTTTCAGATGGCGTAAAATATTTTTTGTGCTGTAATATATTCGGAAGTTATTAAGTAAAAACACCGAAATTTCGATTTTTTAATTAATTAAAATTATAATTAATGTACTTAAAAAACGGATCCGAGGTGCACTGCACTTTCACACTCTCCAAAGAATGTTAGTGCCAAAATTCTTAGCTCTAAGTCCAGCGGTCTGCCTTGTAGAACGCCAACACACAGGCACACACACAAAGACACACCGACGCACCGACGCACATACACACTTTCTCCTTTATTATTAGTAGAGATTATAACTGATTATTAACATAGATCGTAACATATATACAGAATTATCCTAAATAACTGCCACTGCCGGTAATATTTGTGGGCAACGCTATCTGGAGACCTGACAACAATAAAAACGTGTAGTTGAATTCATTAGTTAACAGTTTTCAAGATAGTTTGGATAAAGAAAGCTTTAATAAGAAGGAAATATGAAAAAAATATAGAAATTTCGCCGTCCAGATTTATTTTATGAATAAATATAGAACTATTATCATTACATTTCATTTCCTTCTTGAAGCAAGTCAAGTAAGATTATAGAACAAATTTAACCCTATTTATATTTATAAAGTATTGAGTCGCAAGAGTTTAAATCTTCAGCAAACGCTTGTACTTGGTTAACTTCGTTCCCAGGGAGCTATAAATGATTGTATTATCGAAAAGCATGATTACTAAGCAAACAGTTGTAATTCGCTCGGTTTTTCGAAAGATCATTACTAATTAGCTACATCGTACTTCATTCTTAGTAACGTTATCATTTCAAAAATAATTTTATAATTAAGATTGCAGGGTTATGATGGTTATTTTGAATATAGTAAACATATAATAAATATACATTTATACAGTTTTTTTCAGCCTATTACACAGCATGAACTAATATCTTTTAAACTTTAGCTGATCGTTTAATTTTGATTAAGGCGACTTAATAAATTTAACTCGAAAAAATGTTTCGGAAACACCGAGTCTTAACAATTTTCGTTTTCATCAATTTCTTGCACTTTTGGGTAAATTCGTCTCATGGAAACTAGTAATGAAGAATTCTAGCAAATTTATTATTGAAAACCATAACTATTAACCTAACCATAATGATTTCCTCGGTACTTCGAAAGATCATTATTAGTTTTTTTCGGAAAATCAATGCAATTCGTGGTTATATTTAGCAACATTTCATACAAAAATAATAGATGGAGTATGTAATTCATTACATTAGTAGAGGCTTTCCTTTGCGTGAAACATTAAAAAGATTTTATAAGGATCTTGTTTGATCAAATCATTACATCTTTCTTTCGACATCTTGAAATCGATTCTCCGTAGAATAAGTTGCTCAAAACGCAGACGAGGGAAAATGTCAAAACCACGATATATGAGTGATAACTGTAATCGAAGCTTGTTCACGGTGAATAGTTAGGATCCGGTACCGAATTACCGAGAAATAAAGGAAAAAGCTCAAATAATCGTCGTTTTGCTTTCTGGTTATATTTTACTTTTGTTTGGCATCATTAATTTCTTTGAAGTCGTCGAGTGTGTATTGTGATAATCGGAACAACATTATATCTTGATAGCGAGTCGTTAAAATTTAAGCTGTTGTGTTTGCTAATAGGATGGCGGCTGGCACTTTGAAAAAGTTCGCCATAAGAGCTCTCTTTCTTTTTTCCATTTTATTTGTTTAGTCTTAATGTATTATGATTTTTATTGAAGCTTGATTTTTGTAGTTTGTTTTTATCTTAATTGATTAGTTGGTTATGGACAATATTGTTGAAGCAATTACTGGATGCTGCTACGTTGCACGCAAAAGGTATATTGTTATCACTATTGTTTACTCCCTCGTTTCTTCTGTATTTTCTTTTCTGTAATTTAATATTTTTCTTTTGCATTTTATTGGAAGTGCATTTTATTTGAGCCATTCTGATAAATGAAAAATTTAATTTTTAATATCTCTTGTTAAATTATTTCACTTGTACTAATAATAGGATGTAACTTCTAGGCCTACGTTGAGGTGAAGTTAACTTTACGGCGTATAGATTTACTGGTCTAGTCTCCGAGGTATTAGGTACGTAGAACGATTGACACTTAAGTGCTTCATATTAACTAGTACAATACTTTACTACTCAGCTTCTTAACCTATTATGCCTGTATTCCACATATATAAGAAGTACTCCACTGTGAGAAACACAGAGCTGATGACACAGTCAGGGAAAGACTACTACATAACAAAATAACAAATTTAATACAACAACTAAATTAAAATTGTAAATTAAATCATAATATCATTAAACACGCTAGCGGTGAGATGATACAAAAAGAAGAGAGTGAACATAAATAATCATCGCCTTTGAATACGCCAACAGACTTCTTGCTGTTGGTTGATAGGTGACATCACAAAGAGGGCGGATCCAATCTTCATGCAATTGCAACCCGAAATACTACTAGATACCGCGATGATGCTACAAGGGCAAAGAGGAAAGATTTTATGCTTTATTTTTTTTAAATAAGTAGAATATTTTACTTTAAATAAATTATTTAAGAACTTTTAGATTGTTGAGATATGGTCAAGTCAGGATTTCATTAAAACTAAATGTAGTTAAAGAACTCTAATAAATCGTTTAACTTAAATATCTTTTAACATAAATCGTAGGATTGTTATATTAAAACTTATTTAATAAATTAAGACTTACTTTTATTTGAATCAATTTATTATTCATATATTTCTATTTTTTCAGAAAATAAATTTTCTTAAGCTTTTTTTATTCCTTTGCGATCGTAGAGAAATAATGTTTATTTTGATTGATCCTTAAATTTAAATCCTTTTAAAACTTCTTCCAATTAATACCTGGATTAAATATTGAAAATAATTTTTATCCCATCTTACTGAAATATATATTTTTTTCTTTACATAATAAATACTGTAATACAGATAACTGATACCATCTGGTATACAGATTGTTAAACAGATTATCAGTAATCTGTAATACAGATTACTTATCTAGAACTGTTTAATATCATTGTAAGAAAACTTAAAGATTATTCCTATTTTTCCCGATTCGAAGCAGGAGAAGTAGATCTTCGAAAAGAAGAAAAAATATATTTTGGAATTATAAGGCTTTTTGTTAGAAAATGTACCTCTCAGCATTTAATGAAGAAAGAAAATATTTTTTCCGCCTAAGTCCTATGCCTGGGAGACATTACATCTTCACTTGTTTGTTTAGAAGGAGGGATGCTGTCCAGAATATCTCATTTCTCATTCCATGATAAAGTGTGTCTTAAACTTATATTCTAACTGTTGGCAACGTTTCTCGTTTTTCTTTATCTGCATTTTTTCTTGTATTTTATTTAATAAAGGAAAGATGTTTATCTTGTAAATAAAAAGTCCTGAAATTGAAGTCGATGAGTGTAGAATAAAATTCAGAGAGTAGAATATTATATTTGGAGAATAAAAGACAGTGGAGATTAAAATTCAGAGATCAGAGGAGAGTGAATAGTAAAATTCAGACAATTACTTATGTGTATCAAAATGTTTCGGGATTATATTTGGGTAGCGCCAACAAACAGCATGTTTGTGCTTACAAAGATATTGACTTGCCTAATGTGCAAAGTCATATTACTATGCTAGCATAGACCGTTGTCCCAGTCAGGGTTTAGAAATAGCATGTGTGTTATATGTAAAACCATTTCTTTGGAAACTAGCTTCCTCAAATACAAATGAAATAGTTCAAATTTTAAGCCATGGCCCATTTTATTTGTATTGAAATGATTTATTCTATAACAAATGTAAATTTTCAACACATTTTGCTACATATCCACTTCTTTTCCTTGTATTAAACAGTAAGTTAAAAGAAAATGATTCTGCAGTTCTTAATAACTACAGATACTAATACTTCAGTCATCAAATCTATGGAGAGTTCAGAATTAAAGTAGACCAAGTCCACGCTTTGCCCATTCTCTAGCGCTGACATGGTAGTTTAGAAGTGTTATATTTTCTGTATAATAACGATTCAGATCCATAGTTCACTTTATATCCTCCAGGCAGCTAGAACAGTTGTTATTTAAGGTGACTGCCTACATTGAAAATTGCAGTTTTCGACTACTTAAGTCAAAAAAAAAAAATTTCGAAAATCTTTTGATTTAAACATTTTTATTTCCAAAACCGTTTTTCTTTTCATTTCGTGTCAATTAGAAGCCGAGATATAGCTATTTAAAAAAGTCTTCTCTGCTGCTAAGTTAACCGGAAGTATCATTCTGCTACCGGAAGTCACTGCAAAATGCTGTTTTGTACCTTTTTTTCACAATTTTTCTTCATTCTAAGTTAAAAATAATATTTTAATGATGATGCTAGTGCACAGCCACAACTTTTTGACCACATTTTCTTAGTTTTTTTGATACAAATTGGCAACATCCTCACTCTCTCGAGCATTTGTTTACAGTGTAGTTTTGGATTCTACTCTCGCATTTCTTTGCTGTTTTTCATAGAAATAGATCTATTTTGCATTTTATTTTGATAAATAGATCCCATTGAACTTTGTTAAAATGGGTCACGCTCATAATTATCGCTCAAAGAAGCGAGTATTTGCTGGAAATCGTTATTCAAATGTGCGCGTCAAAAACGATAATCAGACTGTTCCTGACAATGTTGTTGACAATGAGAATCAGAAAGTAACTGCAAGCTCTTCAAAATTTGAAGGGTATAAGAATAATTTTTCAAATGAAACTTCTTCCGAAATTTCATAGATCATTGTCCTCTATAACTTGTGTGCAAAGAAAATTAGAATTGCTGCATTACAATTTGGTGTAGAGTGTTAACCGCTATGGTTAAATTTCATTAAACTTTACTATAAATTCCGATATTTCTCAAAAAATGTTATATTTATAAAAAAAACATTTTGGTGTTTTCTGTGTTTATAATTGATAATGCATATAAAAAAACCAAAAAATTATTAAAATTTACAATTTTACAAAAATTTTGTTCCGAACGTAGGCAGTCACCTTAAAATGCTAATCAATTTCGAAAGCTGTTTCCTTAAAATGAATCTCATAGACTTGCTCCATCTTAACTCTGAGTCCTCCATATTTTATTCCTATATGTCTGATAGTAAACCATAATTCCAAAATCCCGATCACTTTTCAGAATATTGATTTCCGATTCTCCAATTCAGTAAGGCATCTCTTTCTTGACTAACTTCCGACATTTTAAGTAATTAAATCTCCTCGAGATTAATTCTGAAATCTGAAGAGTTTTGATTCGACAGTTCACTTTCCTTCCAACTGACATTGCCCTTCGGTGAGGAACTGAATTAAGGTTCCCTGTCATTTACGCTTCGTAGAAAGTTCCCTAAGATATTGAGATTGGTTGTTCTCCACTTTAAGGAAGCACTAACGCCGTTAATTTGTTTGTCTTACAAAGTCATCAAACTGTCCTTTCACTATGTCAAGTCAGCCATTCAGTAGAAAACTCATTAAAACAGATGCCATAACTGGATGTCATCGACACACTGAAAAGTGAAACGGAATTTTAAGAGCAGAAATATCTCAATGGCTGTACCTTTATTGCCTCAAAATGGCCGTTATATGGCTTAATTTCAATTATACCACGGAAAAAAATCTCTGAATGATTATTAACGCAAAATCTACTACAGTCCTCCCAGAGTATTTCATTTGTGTTACAAATAAATAAAAAATTGCAGCAATATACTAGTATTTCTGTGAACAGTAGACTTCGCGTTTTCCCCCCATCCCTAAAAAATGTCTAATATCTGCTCTTCATCGCAGTCTTTAAAGGCTTAACCAATCTTATCCCTTTTTTTGAATGCGAATTTTTCACCCAATTCTCTGATTTTATCAGTATTCATAAATTATAATTAAATGTCTGCTTTTATTACTATTAAAAATTGCAACTAAAACTATGGACGACTTTTCTGTTTTGATTATTTGGGTAATGTAGAACTTACCTTTAAAGTATCCATTTTTACGAATGCGAATTATTCACTCAATTCTCTGATTTTATCAGTATTCATAAATTACAATTAAATGTCTATTTTTATTACTATTAAAAATTGCAATTAAAAGTCATTTGCTTCGGACGAGTTTTCTGTTTTGATTAAATGGGTAATGTAGAACTTCCTCTATGCCGACTGACTTCCGGTGTAATGCTTCGTCAATGGGAATCTACAAAATTTCAAGACTTTGTTTGAAATTTTAATTAATGTTTAAAATAGATTTTTTTAATATTATGGCTTAAGGATACTTTGAAAATATTACAATTCATGTTCCTATTGCTGTAGCGCTCAATGTTTACTTAAAATAAGAGCCACATTTGGTGGGAAGGTTGCCATAATTATTGGCTATCGCTCTGTTTGGCGACTTCTAAGAATTCTTTAGCAGTTATATTTTTAAGAAAACATTTTATATAATCACTGGCGGTTAAATTTTTATCCAAACGATTTAGCTAATTACAATAATTTCATTTTGAATTTAGACTTTCTAAGAGCTTTTAAGAGTTTTTAAGCCGCTTCAAATAAAAGGAATTTCAACTAAAGAACACAGAATTCAACGCATTGTATACTAAAGGAAGAATTGGTTAGAACTTGGTTCTTCGGAGGGTTACAGGAAAACGGTCTGTCAGCCAAAATAAATAAGACAGAAAATTCCACCATTATCGGTATTTTTGGCGGCGTTTTGAATGAAGTTCCGTTTGTCTGCAATCGTTGAAAAAAGCTGTATATATTATAAAACGGACTCGGAATCTTGAAACGGAACCATTAAATCAGCCACCATTTTAACACCATTAATTTTAAAATTATGGAATTTAAAAATTAAAATACATTACACATGCGTTGTTTAAGGAACATTCATGCAAAATTCGAAGAAATTCGAACTACGCATTTGAACGTGACTGCGTAGCAAAAAGATTTGCAAACACACGAATAGACGAGCTGTCGAATTAAAACAAGATCTCACTTGGTTCGGTCAATGATAATATTAGTCGCTTACTCAGGACAACAAAGAAATCACGTCTCAATTATTCATTACATTTTGACAGATTATAATTTGAATATTATAGCGTTGCATTTAAAAAACAATCGTTTCGTTGCAAAGGTTTTTGAATTTATTCAAAACAGCATTACAATGAATAGTCAACGATTTTGTAGAAAGAAAGTCCAAGATAGAATAGTTAAAACAGTGAATAAAATGACATTAAAAATTTCTTTAAATTTCCCATAAATTGGTTTTAATAAAGTTACTCTAGACAAATTTGAGATGGATAGTTGTCAATTAATTTACTTCTCAAGAGATTCATTATGAAATTCTTAAACGAATTTAAATATAATATGACCTTAGAACGAATTTATCAGCAATTAAAATATTAAAGAGGGAATGAAATTACAAAGCTTACTACATTCTATTATTAAAAGTGATAGACATCCATACTTTCAAAAGATTTTCATTTTTTTCTTGTAGAACTTTCGATACTTGCGGAGAACTCTCAAGAGATCTGATATCCAAGAAAAGACTCTGATTTATTGAAAGACTCTTCCAAGAAGACTGATATATTGAGCAATCCTTTCCATATCGATCATCTCTTTTGTCAACAATGTGGTTAATAAAGCGAGCGTGTTTGCGTGAGAATTATGAATAAGATAAAAAATTTTAAACAAATAATTTCTTCGATAAAGATAATTAATATATTTTATTAATTACCTTATCCTGAGAAAAATGTTGCGTCGACTGGGTCATTATCCATTTTGGTTAAGTGAGTCAAACCATTAATAAAATCCTTCTTCATTGTGGAGCACTTTGATTTAAATGAGTATAATCGAACGTCTTTGAAATGGGCGATGCAACTTGAATAAATTATGCTGTCATGAGGTTCATTAGATATCGTTTGATTTAAAAGTTTTAAAATATTTACCTTTACAATTCATTTGGTTTTTTCGATTTATATTTTTTCAGTTCATTAAAAGTACAACCGTGATTTTAGATCCAGTCTTTAGGGCATGTTAAGTACTGTCCTCGCCAAATGTGGCAACCCCCGGGAAGTATGGTTACTATTTTGTAACAGCGCGGGAGGTAGCCCGCCAGAACTAGATTTGGTCGAGAGATGGTATGTGATGCAACGCTGAAATAGAATAAACCGCTTTATTATGGATCTTCATTTCGTCATTTCTCTTCAAAGTTCTCACCGCATTCTACAGTCCACGCCTTTTATATAATAGTTACGCCGCAACATATGTCATAGTTACCCCGCTATAGTTAGAGCTATCGACTGGACGTAACAGGGCATGTTTATTGAGTTTTCAATCTCATTTTCAATGGTGTCTTAAATAATTCATTACGGATGTCTTCATATTTATAAATACTAGACAGTTTGGATATAAAGTCTAAAACTTGGCAGAGGCTTGGATATTTGAAATAATCTGTGTTATAAAAGTTTCTGGAAATCTTTGTACTTATAGATTTCACTTGTTGCTGTATCCTTTCATATTTTGAAAACAGTAGGATGACCCTAGTAGCACAAAGATATTGTACGATATTAAACAATATTCGCAATATTGCATAATATTGTTCAATATCATATAATATTATATAATATCGAACATTATTGTACAATATCGGACAACATGTTGTACTACCTCGGGATAGGCGTTTCTATGTAATTAGGAACCAGTTGTTAATTTGTGAATTTTAGATTCCTTATTGAAAACTTTTCTTAACTGGCTGTAATTTGCCATGCAACCAACTGCAATGCATAACGTAATCGGATATCCATAATGCAATAATAATTTTTGGTTTATTACTGTTTCGCACTTTCGCTCAACTCCCATTTGAAAAAAAAATACTCAAACGTTGGAATACATCATTGTAAGTATGGAAAAATAAGTTTAAAAATTTATCACGTTAAAATAAAAATTTATTGACCAAAAAGTGCTTTTTGCATTTCTGCAACATAATGCAAAATGGCATGAAAAATTCAAAATTTCATGTTTTAAAACTGTTGTTAGTTTTGTTATAACAAAGACCTTCAAAACATTTCCCACAAATTGATGTGTCCACTCTTTTTAACTTCACTAAATTCTGCAGAATTTTCAGAAGCATTGTTTAAGTGTCAACTGAAACTTTGTTTATAAAATTCTCCTCAGTATCAGTATCACCATCTGTTGGAGAATATATGAGCAATTTGTGTAAACTAAAGTGGGATAGCATTGCAACAATCAATGAAATCGGCTTGAAGAGCTTACTGTGGATAAGACAGTGCCTTTTGGGTTTGTTGCAGATAAGCAGAACCGTGAGATAAAGAGCTATGAAGATGGGATGATTACTATTTTAACTTGCAAAGTACAAAAATCGTACAAATGCTCTACAGGGCAAACCGTTGGAGCTAGAGCTACATTTGGTCTGTAATACATTTGGCAAGTTGTTACTTCTTGGGTAGTGAGTGGTCTCTGGAGAAAGTTTTTAAAAAAATATTTTTGAGACTTAATATAAACGTTAATCAAATTTAAGCGTTGTTCCTCAATTACTTCGGAGCATATTATTGTACAAAATCAATTTTTAAACCACTTTCGGATTTATAACATTAGCTTTTCAGTGATACACTATACGATTAAAAGTATCAGGACACTTTCGGATTTATACGTTATTTCGAATTTCTCTAGAAAGTCTGGACTCCATCATGTGATTGCATAGGATTGAACTCACATTACAGTCAAGATTCGGTCACGAGGGCATTTATGGGACTAAACAGAAATTGATGATGACGAAAAGGGATTTCAGATCACCCCGTTTCACAGAAAGCTGATAATGATCTGCAAATTCCATCAATGGTTAAGCTTAATATGAAAATTGGATTAATTATAATTTGATAAATATTATTTATTATAATTTGATAAATATTAATTATTATAATTTGATAAATATTATTTATTATAATTTGATAAATATTA
>BGPR01000347.1:504681-556230 GCA_013235015.1 Araneus ventricosus
TTATTATAATTTGATAAATATTAATTATTATAATTTGATAAATATTATTTATTATAATTTGATAAATATTATTTATTATAATTTGATAAATATTCCTTAAATAATTCCATAATATTTAGAAAATCTATCGCATTGTGAAATATGTTGAAAACTAAAAGTAGGAAATAATTTAAAGAATAAGAACATGTTTTTATTTGCTTACTATAAAATAGAAGGTAATTTATTTATCCAAAACTAGCTGTATCATCACGGCGTTACCCGTTACATGTTTATGGTGTATCTATTTTTTTGCTACGATTATTAGAAAAAATACATTGGAGAAATGAGTACTAAAATTAGCCCAAAATACCACAAAATATTAAATAAAAGGTTTTTCTAGATTGAATTTTAAAATTCTGGCTTCGAGTTGCATTGAGTCACCATCAGGGTTACCTGTGTGCCAAATTTCAGGGCTGTAAGTGCAATATTTTATGTCTAAACATCGCGCGCACACTAGCATTGCCTTTTATATAGAGAGAGATGCGTAGGTCATCCAAATCGTGAAAACGTGAAACTTTGAAAGCAGTATTGTAAGCTAATTTAGTAACAGCCAATATCATACGAAAGAAAATTCCTAAATACTCACAAAAAATAAAATTAATTAAAATAAATAAATATTCAGGTAATTTCACATCAGTTCAGATTAGTTAGATAATTTTTCAAAGAACTAAGGTTAAAATATTACTGACATAGATTAAAATTTAATAAGTTGTGCATTAAAGATTCTATATCGTAATAACTTTTTACAATGTACAACGTATGCTAAATAGAATTAAAATTTAATAAGTCGTGTTATTAAAAGTTATGCCAATACAGTGCAGTAAGGTTTTACACTGAAATTCTATATCTGAAAATGCAATGCAAGCGTTGAGAAAAATATGAACTTCTAAAGGAAAAAGACATGAGCGTTTAAAATCGCTGAAAAAGCCTGTAAGTCTACATATACTTGCCAAATCCTCTGAGTCGATCGATTCACATAAGCGTTCGAAAAGCTTTCGAGTCTGCAATTTCATGAAACAAATTTCCCTTTTCTCGTATCCCAAAGGTCTTTCTGAAAATTTGCTTTAAACTCTTTCATTCAAAACGAAGTATATTATGATCGATTCATAAAGGAGTACCAATCCGCGTTACGACAGCCAATTTCGAAAGGTAAAAGAATTGAAAAGTTTTAGATTTTATCAAGAGTATTTCACAAGCCTTCTTTGAAAAGAGTAAAAAGTCAGAAGTGTCGAAACGATGAACTAGGATTTAAAATGTCAAGAAAGGTGAGAAGAAATGGAGGGCTTTTTCGTTTTTTTTCTTCACAGGTTGATATTAGCGCAATGTATTTGTACAAAGAAATTGGAATTCCTTTATATCTTCATAGATCTATTCAAACTAGATATTTTTACTTCTACATATGATTGACGCAATGACATGTATCTGTTTAAATTCCTTTTCTAGCTCCTCGAACTCAGGCAGCAGCAAAATAAAGAAACATTACCACTTTTCACTTCGAAATTTATGGACGAGTTTTCTGTTTCGTTTCTTTGCGGTAAGCAGGTTTTCCGCCGGCGCATCAGCTTCTGATGATAGTGTTAAGTCAATGGCAATCTTCAAAAGTTCAACATTCTGTTTGACATCATTAATTAATTTTTGAAGTATAGTTTTTTAATGTTAAAGTTTAGTTTTTTAACGTTAAAGTGTAGTTTTTTAATGTTAAAATGCAGTTTTTAATGTTAATAATATTTTGAAAATATTAAATTTAATGTTCCTATTGTTGTAGTGGTCAATGTCTACCTAAAAAAAAGAGACTAATTCTGTTGAAAGGTTTCCATAATTATTCTTTATAGCTCTTTTTGGCGACTTCCAAGGTTTGTTTGGCGATTAAATTTTTATTAAATTTATTTTATTTTAAATTTTTAACCATACGATTTCTATAATCACTGACGGTTAAATTTTTAACTAAACGATTTAACTGATTCTAATCGTTCCATTTAGAATTTAAATGCTTTAAGAGCTTTTTTTACCGATTTAAAAAGAAAGAATTACACAAACACATATAACACGGAATTTAACGCTTTGTGTACTAGAGAAATAACTGATTCGAATTTGGCGCTTGATGCAGTTTCCAAATGGATTTGGCGATTGCTTAACTCGGAGGGTTACCGGAAAACGGTCTGCGAATCCAAAATAAACAAACCAGAAAACTCGTCCATTCTCAAACGAGAAAGTATATTTTTATGCATTTTTATTTATATTGGCTTGACTCATGTTTGCAAAGATGGAATTTTGTAAATTATTTTTCACTCACTTTTTGATGTGCTAGAGCTTTCAAATTCTATGCACTTGCATTCTCGATGAAAATATGCTATTTGAGTGTTTCCAAGACTTAATTCTAAGTTACGCAATAAATTCAATTAAATTTTGATTGAATTATAGTTGAGCTGCCTGGAAATAAATTTGAGAAAGTAATAATGAATTAAAGATTAAAAAGTAGATATTATTTAAAATAATTTAAATTATACATTTTAGTACATTATCGAACATTAACATTGCATTTGAAAATTAATTATGTGTGATTCTTAGATACTGTTTAAGCAATTAGGTAGCAAAATGTTGCAAATCATAAACCAAATTATTCTACAAAATCATTTATTATAATTTTTACTTGAAATAAATCAATTTCATTTTTCTTTCTTTCCCCTATCCAGTCATATGTTTTTATTTTATTATTTTCATTTACATGCTCATTTAAAGTTACAAATAATTATTATTGACGCAATGCTGTCAGTAGAATAAAACAAATAAAGTTATTTTACCTTTTCGTTGCAATGTTCTGTTCAGTATGTCGAACTAAATGCTTTCTTACATCCTATGTATAAAAATGCATAATTTTCTTTATATGGTCATTAATAAAGTGTTATCTATAATAATAAAGGCGGCATTTTATATATAAAATCATACAACTGTTAATAAATATTTTGCTTGAACATGTTGTCGCAAAGTAAGTCGTTCCTAAAACGAATTTATTTCCATGATTTAGAGTATGAACCATTTTAATTATTATTTGTTAATCAAAATAGGCTATGATAGCATTTTTCCTTTCTCACTGTTTATTGATATTCGATTTAATTTTCTGAAAAAGTGCAAGCAATAATAAATTCGTAGACATTTTATGACATTTTGATGCTATCGCAGTATAAATAAATATTTTTTTAATAAAATGATTTTTTACCCACTCACTCTATTATTTTTCAACAAGATTTTAAATCATCCTCCACTCTTATTGACCCTTTCACTACGGTTTTTTAAACTATCCAATTTTCTGTGCGAATTAAAATAAGAGGCGCGAGATAAGCAAAAATATATTGCTTGTAGTTTTTCTTTTCTCAGAGTGGATTTTAAACAAATGGCTGGGACATAATAGTCCTGTAATATAACCATTTTTATGCATGAAGCAGGATTATTATTAGTTATTCCGAAAACTTATTTATATGTGTACAGTATTTAATCAGTATTATTACAAAAAGCATGTATTACTTCCCGAAAAAATCAAAACTATCGAACGTACATGCACAAGAAAAAATGTCTTCAGTAAACAATGGCTTTTGGAGGGAAAATAAGCTCTGCCCCATCTAGATAACTATAGATGAAATGTGCCAAATTGTTCTTGTTCCACAACTGGATGGAACTAAGATATTGTTTCAAAGCTGTGAAGTTGTTTCTCTGACTTGCTAATCTTGGCGACAAAGTTGGTGACTTTGAGGACAAAAGGAATCTTCTAGGGAAATCCTGAATTGTATACCTATCTCTACTGGGAGCCAATTATTCATGAACCTTCCAGAAATTACATAATTTCCTATGTAATGACGTCATTCCCTGTTGAAAAAGTATAAAACCAAGAGTAGTCAGTTGGACTTGTATCAGCAAAAACGCTGGTGAACTGAGAAACATTTGGGCGACTGAAATTTATTGGTGATCTCTGCTGTTAATTTAAACAAGAGCTGTTCCGTTTTCTTACCTGTGCTGCTTTAGTGTTTTGCTGAAATCTTCTTTAAAAAGTAAAAGAAGAAAATTTTTGTTACAATATTTATCCTATTTTTCATGTAAACAATGCATTTCTTTTTACCAAAAATTGATTTGTATTGAATTTGATTATCTAAATATTTGCTACTTCTCAGTCTTAAGAGAAATACATTTGAATTAAATGAGAGAATTAAGCATCTCTGTCTATCTCTATGATTCTAATCATAATGGTCATGTGATTTTTTTTGCATTATGCATTCTGTGCCAAAGAGTAAGGAGGCGTAGCAGTCAATGCTATTCGACATTTTATTTTTTCTAATATCCTGAAATTAATCTCCGAATATTCTTGACATATATCAGCGGTATTTATCCTTCTATTGATATTTTATTACACTGCTTGCAAGAATTTTTTTTCCTTACAGATTAATTCATGAATTCACACAACTATTAAGTTCAACTATAGACTCACTAAAATAAGAACTGGAATTCACTTAAATTTACAAGATAAAATAAAGTTTCTTTTCAACATAATTTTATGTATTAGGAAGATGCCTTTCTATCACTGATCGGGTGTCAATAATATAATGTTTTGAAATTTCAACTGTGGTATAAAATTATTAAAAGGTCTGAAATGTAACAAAATACTTCACTTACTGTAACACATATTTCATGTTCTTTCTTTGTAATGTAAGAAATCAGTAAAAAATCATTATAGACGACAAAATTGATTTCCAAATATTGTTATTTCTTCTCTTATCGAAGGTTAACCGTAATGTTGAGGCCCTCTTATCAGGTAATTTTTTATTATTTTTTGAGAATTTTTAGGTTATCAAGAAGCGCCCCCCCCCCCCCCGCCCTCATCGCGGGGCACCACGACTACGTAGATGAGAAGTCCTGGATAAGTAAGCGGGATTTCACTTCTTTGGTGGGCATAATAATGGTGCTGGTTGAATTGCAGCTCATCGATGATACGTACGTCCTTCGGGAGGGGGTGGGCCGTGGCTGGTGTTGGCCGTTAGATCTCCTACCGTAGTATCCGAGCTGTTGCATCGGACTTTATTCAATTGACCCCGGATGCTACGGCAGGGAAGGTAGTTCTCTTTGAGGCCATCAACGTGTGAGTATTCAAATCAGAGGTGTTTAAATAGTTTGTCATGCATGTTTAGAAACGATGAATTCCTTAAGAAGTATACTTCCGACGGAACTATAAAGGACCAAATAATAATTTTATATAGAGTAAATAGAGGGTGTCCTCTAAAGTCCTTCTACCCCACATTAACTTTAGAACGGCGACAACTATTCCCACAAACTTGTAGCATGGTTTTTTTACTATACCTATAGTAAAGTGACACGGTAAGATCTGTTCCATCACCACTTGGCGGCAAAAAAGGAGTTAGCGTTCCTATCTCGAAACCGATAAAAGATACGGGGAAGAAGTTAATTACAAAATTATAGAGCTTCTACGATTTAGTACGGAAAAACACCTCGAGCGCATTAATGCTAAGAACAAAACGTATAAAACGCGCATTCTTTGTTCGCGATTTCCAACATTCTTACGCCAGAAAAGCGTAAGAAAGAAAACAGAACAATTAGTTATCAGCAGATACTTTTGTTTTCGGTATTCGAAATGCTCTCCGTTAACGACTACGCCATCGGGTCGACGTTTATTGTTCAAAAGATGATCTTTCCTCCTGTTGTCGTGAGTTGTTACGTCATAGGTTTGGAAAATCGCGACCAAACAAATGCGCGTTTTACACGTTTTGTTCTTGGCATTATTGCGCTTAAGGTGTCTTTTTGTACTAAATCGATAACGTTCTACAACTTTTTAATTCACTTATTGTGCCGTTTTCGAGATAAGAACGCTAACTCCGTTGTTTGCCGCCAGGTTGTAACCAATCTCACCGTGTAGCGTATGGTCACTTTACTATACATTGACACCAACTTTATGGCAATAGTTGTCGCCGTTCTCAAGTTAATGTGGAGTAAGAGGACTTTAGTGGACACCTTGTATAATCGTCTCTAAACCAAAACAGTGATTATGAGCATTAACTTAATTATAGAGCTTTTAAACTACTTTAAAAAATGTGATTCAAATATTCACTGGTGATTTTTTCAAAGATAGGATGCTGATTTCCATCTTTTGAAATACCTCCTAACGATGTCTTATGATTTCAATGAAACCACTTAGAAGTGATGTTGTCGGGCAATACATTTTTTTCATAAATTATCATTCAGGTTCAAATTTGGTGATCTTCATCGACATTGAGTTTGTAGAATTTTTACTATAAACGTTATATTTATCACGTATAGGCTATGTGGGCATTCACAATTATTTTGTAATTTTTTATACACATCAAACTTCAATTCTAAGCTTAATATTCATAGAAAATTTGTCTCAAATAAAATATTGCAGAATAGAGTTAAATATATTTAAAAATGTACAAAATAAAATAGTGATAATGATTTGGAACAAAAATGCATGGAAATCTTATTTCAACTCTGAGACTCACGTTATATACGTTCTGTCACTGTTTCTTTCATTGATAATTTTAAAAAAAATAGTGTTGACTACATATTTGATAATTAAATTCCGTGCCCTGATTTGTTGCAGGAAACTAATCTAAAATAATATGCTTAAATATTTAAAATAAAATGTTTTCTGCAGAACTTTATTAAGCGCTTAACGCATTGCAATTTACTCATGTAAATGAAAAAAAACAAGCAAATAACTCTCTTTATTCCAGTTATCATGGAGAAAGTTCAACATCACCAAATCGAATTTTAGTTCACCTAACATGTGCGCCCTGACTAACATTTCATACACGAAAAGTGTATGAATAAATAAAAACATACTTTTAAATTTTGTTACCTTTCATTCAAATGGGGAATATTAATGGATATTTTAAGTACTTTTTAATAATGCTAACTGAATTCATTTAATTCTTCTTGAAACTGTTTAACTTTACATTAGTAAGCATTATGCTTCAATTACGTCATTGCTTAATTCGGCAGAATTTCAATCTTCAAATGTTTTGTAAATTATCATTTAAAGAGCATAAATTTCTGCTTTTGTAAGCATTTGATTATTTCACTTCAAGCTCGGTTTTTCGTTAAAGATAGAGATGAATGACTTGTAAGTTGTTCTTTTTTCAAGAGGCTTTAAACGCACTCTAGTTAAGTCATAAATCATGCATAACATGCCGCAAATATACGAATAAAATACATGTTTGAAGAGGAAATGTTTTCTTTTGTAATCAAATGAAATCCTTTTTTAGAATCTAATTTTTATAGACAGTGTTTGACCTAAATAATAAAAACAAAACATGTTCATTATTTTTTTGCATTTCTTTAATTTTTCTACTTTTATAATCAATTATCATGTTCCATGAAAAAAAGCACATTATAAGACTCTAAACCATCAGCAAGATTTACTTGTAATTTTAGTAGTTTTGTTTTAACTTTCACTTTATTTCGTTTGAATTATTATACAATGGCTTATTTAGATCGTTATTGCTTATAATTTATTATTTTTTATTCTCTACATTTTGTTAGATATTTTTATCAGCATACGTATAATGGAATATCATCCAACAACATTGCTAGACTTATTAATGAACAAGCCGTCTTCGGCGACCTTTTCTCGTCTGGGATATAATTTCAATTTAATCTCTTCTGCATAGTTTGATATTGAAGGTTCCCTTAACATTCAAAACTTCAAATTGGAATAGACATTTAACCTTGTTCTTTCAATAATCTTGCACCTGTTCTATTCGTTGTCTGCATGAACATTCCTAAAGGAGTCAAGTAGCTGTCCGTACCATGTAACATCCAATTGCACATTTTCAGCGCAAATATCACTTTCTTATTCCCCATGCATTTTAATTCAATATTGAAATGGCGCGGCACATTTTACCTACAGCAGCATGTTAGCTGGAATAAAACATTCTGATAAAAGAATTAAAACTTAGCATTAGACACTGAAATGTATAACATGTAGTTCAAACCAGCGGATGTGAATTTCCTTCGACTTTCTCATACACTCACTCAATTTAGAATGTTTTGTGTTTTGCTTCAGGATTTAGTGAAGAGAATCGAGAAGTCATTTTAGAACTGTACCTTTTCTCGTAGATTAATTTCATAACTTTGACATTTTTAAGTCGGTTTGTCTACAGAAAATTATCCCAATTTCTGTATTTTAAGAATCCCAGCAGGGGTGACCTTTGAGAAAGTCCTCTGCCGAATTTTTCTTATTATTATTTATTTCTATTACTGTATTGATATTGTCCCGTGATAAAAGTTTAATTCTGTCAGTAATTTTTTGTACTATTGTCTCTGTATACCTTAAAGCTGCTGCGTATGCGCGCACCCTTCTGATGCATTGTGTATGCTATTCTGTCATTATTGTTCTTTTAGTTTTTAGCTATTTTTTTACAATACTAGTAAATTTGTTTTTGTATTTTATCGGAAGTTGCTTCATTCGCGCCATTCTATTTGATACAAGTTCAATAGTTTTGAAATGTTAATGATTCATCTTGTCCTACTTAAGTCATTGAGTATAGGATTATTCCAGATTTTTAGAATCCAATTCTAGTATATTTGTTGTTTGAAATATTTGAAACTGTAAAGATAGCATGCTAAATTTCTTGCCTCCAGCTTTTTGAGTTTTTGAGATATTATGTTCACATACACAAGAATAGAAAGATCTATAGATAGTGACCCTTTTTACGGATTCGGTCAAAAATTTAATACCGGTCTTCAGTTTTGGTAATAAATCCATTGCCAAGTTTGATTTGACTAGCTTATTGTGTTCTTGAGTTATCCTGATGGATTTCCAACAAAATTCGGTACAGATCTACAATTTTAATTTACAAATCTCGTTCCGAATTTATTTCGTCTAGACCAAATCTTCCCAATTTATGGAATGCGTACCCCTGGGGTACCCGAAATCGAAGTTGGAAATGGCGGAAACTAGGAAAATAAGTAATTAAAAAAGTTTCAGAATTTTATTTCCACAAGTTAATACTTGTTATTTATTAACTATATCACTTGAAAAGTTGATTATTACAGAGTGAAATTTTTAGCCATCCTTATAAGTTAATGTTAAATTATTACAATACTGCTTTCAATTGTTTTGCTGTCGAACTAATACTATTGTAAAAATGCAATAATATGTAAAAGAAAAAATAAGTCTTGCAAATGTTATTAATTCGAGTTATTTGACTTTTAAGCAAACCTAAGCCCTTAACATCATTGATAAGAACTTCTTTGTATAGACGGATGGTTGGTGAGGGAGAGAAAATATAAAGATTAATCAAGGTGTGCGTGAGGGAATAAAGGTTTGGAACCCCTGGTCCAGACAGTTTCTAGACTGTCTAGACAGTAAGTGGTGTGGGGTGTCGAACATCCCCTTGCGCGGGTAAATAACATTTTATTTGAGTCATGCTGTTGAATTGCCTTGTGCGAAAAGACATTTGTTGTGACCATATGCGGGCCCTGGGTTTGAGATGTTTTTCCTGAAACGATCATTCCTATCCTATTTCAAGTCTTAATATAAGATTACAATCCGAGTATTAGAAAAATGCAATTTTCTCAAGTCGATCTAGAAGTAATTGTCAAGTGTCGATCAAGAAGTAATTGTCAAGTATCGATCAAGAGGTAATTATCTTAAAGATCTTAATGGTAGATTACAATTCGAATATCATAAAGTAACTGCCTTATAGGTCTCAATGCTAGATTGCAATTCAAGTATCAAGAAGTAACTCTCTTAAAGGTCTCGATTCTAGATTACATTCCAGTTATCTACTGTCTTAAGATCTCGATGCTAGATTACAATCCTGTAATACAGAAGTAACTGTCTCAAACCTCTTGGTTCTAGACTATAATCAAGAAGTGACTACATTAAGAGTCTGGGAGCTAGGTTGCAATCTGATTATCAACTGTCTGAAGACCTCGATGATAGAATACAATCCAAGTATCAAGAAGTAACTGTCTTAAGGGTCTCGGTGCTAGACTACAACCTAAGCATGAAGAAGTAAATATTTTAAAGGTCTCAAAGCTAGATTGCAATCCGAGTATCAAAAACTGACTGTCTTAAAGCTTTTGATGCTAGATTACAACCCAGTTATCAAGAAGTAACTGTCGTAAAGATCTCAATGCTAGATTGCAATCCGAGTATTAAGGGGTATTTGTTTTAAAGGTCTCGGTGGTCGATAAAAATCCAAACATTAAGATTTTTTAAATGGACAATCTTATTATTTGAAATCACCCAATGTATCCTTTGAGTGTTATCACATCTTTCATCTTCTTCCTTTCTTTCCCAGGTCTCTACGCCGAGAGCCACAGCTTTGTGCAGAACATGATGTACGACTCTCATTTCGGCGACTTCTTCTTAATGGGCCCTAATGACACTGCCTCGGTTCCGCATTGGTGGGACAGCGCAGAACCTTTGTGGATCACGGCGGAAAAGAAAGGGCTTCGCTCGGCGCTCTACTGGTGGGACGGATGTCAGGTGATATGTTTAGTAAATTACTCCACTTTCAGACAAATTTATTTTCTGCGGAATCTGTCTAAAATAAAACTCTAGTTTCTAAAAGCAAGACCGCCATACGTTATTGTGACTTCTTTCATTAATGTTTTTATTCAGTTTTTCATTCATGTGGCAGAGTACCTCAATTGCTCAATTTGATACAACATAAACGTTTACTTTTATTGTTTATCCTATTAAAAGGAGCTATATTTATTTACGAAAGCTGTTTATCTTTTTCACTATTCGATGGTTATTGGAGAAATTTCAAATTTATCTTAGAAATATGCTAATAAGCGTTTCCCTTGTGTTCAGCATCCTATTTCTTTATTTTATTTCTATTAATATAAATATGTTTGTGTTCTGCATACTTTATTCTGTTACTTTTATATTCCATTATTTTTCTGTATTTTAATTCGAAATTAGTGCATATTGTGTATTTATGCTAATCTGCATGCTTAATTTTAGAGCCTCCGTTAGGCGGCGCTACTAGTTTGTTTACAGTTTTTGTTATTAATTGATTCTGCTCTCTTCTGAATTGCATAGGAAGATATCAATTCCTGTATTAAGAAAATTCTAAAACAAGTACTTCAGAAAAATACAGGAATAACAAATATTAAGGAAATTCCAGATATCAGAACCACACCCAAATGGACAACGAACAGGAGAGAAGACATTATTTGTGCCAGAATCTGTAGTAAAACATTAATAACTCCAGACCTTTTGGATAAATTTAATCTTTCGGACAAGCCAATGCGTTATTCATACAAGGCAATAAGCAATTGGGCCACTGCGCTAGGTATTCCGCCATTCGTTGTCGTCTCTAGAACAAACTTGGGCTTGACCCTACAACAATCTATAGATTTCAAGAACTCACGAGCAAAATCTTAGAAAATAAATAAAACTTTTCATATTCCTACAAAACCTGAAATATTTTGACATCTATTAATTTGAACTTTTTGTGAATGAGGGGATGATTGCCTTTGTAGCTAAAAATCCCATAACCCCGTCCAATCAATCAATCAATGATCTCTTCACTCGCACCGACCGGAAGCAAACTTCTCCTCTGTCAACAACCTCACAGACATACCTTTTTGAATTTTCTCATTGCCGGGACATTCTTGATCTTTGCTGCAACATGCAGTTTATGCCTACAATTAATTGATGTTTCAAAGAAACTGTATATTTTGTATATAAGTTGTGGAATATAGAACTTTTTGATATTCATCCACTGTTTCATCATTCTTAAAATAACACAGCACCAAAGAATTTAACGATCTTCAGTTACCGCATTTCTCCAATTAGTAGTTCCAGAGTGTTATTTGGAATTCGTGATCTGCCAGCAGAATCAACGCACCGCACCCACAACACCTTGAAATAAAAGAAAGTAGGATAAAAGTTCAGCTTAGAAAATAATTTTTCTTCAAATATTTAATGTAGTTGATTGTGTTTTGCGATTGTGCCAGAATTGCGGAGGATAGTTGGTTCATTTCATAAGTATCTTTCATTAGACAGTCTATTTGATATTGCGAATCTATATATATAAAAGAGCAGTTTTATAAATGAGTTTGTATGTTCGTTATTTGGTTCTTTATGCACGCCCATACTGTTTGACTTATAGGTACCAAACTTGGATCAGTGATGGATTAGAACAAGAGGGAGCAAATGTCGTAAATTTTTTTTAAAAAATTCAAATTAGATTTTTATTTATTTAATTTTAAGTGGTAAATTTGGGAATTTTTGTGTATTTTCTTTTGTGTTCTCCAACATTATTAGAATACGCGCAAGAAGAAAAGTTATGTTTAGGGTATTCGGGCTTTTCTTGGCTATTTTCTTTTTTCCACCATTGTTATTCAAATATCCTAAAGGAGAAAAGTTATGTTTCAGGCGTTTAATTTTCTTTTTTCCAAACTTTTCGCATTTTCATTCAAACCTGTTATAAAGTGACAAAAAGGCTTGATTTTAAAGCTTTGAAAGAATATTTACATTTGTGGGGGAAAGTTAGTGACACTATTTGGGAAAAAAGAAACGGAGCGGAGGTCATATGAAAATATTTGGATCCCGAGTAACGCCGGGATTTCAGCTACTTATATATAAAATTAGAAGCAAGCATATATACAGTCGAAATATTATGTATAACATCTTATTTTGAAAATTTATCAATTTTCCAATGCTATCGTCGATCCCCTGATGGTCGTTATCTTACTCTGCTGACGTCACCACATTATCTGGTGGTTGATTCCTGTAGAATCTACTTTCAGTGAACATGTGCCAGCTAATATCAATGCATTTAATTATACTAATGATATGATGATAGTTTTATTTTCACCTTTCTTTCAATAAATGTTCCTTAAAGCTAACTATTTAATCTGGAGATAGCACCTATGTTATTCTATTAGCAGGAGCGAACGCTGCTGGGAACAATTATTTCTGAAAGTTCCATCTACATCTATACTTCAAATGTTCATAAAAAATGTCAAAACCTTTCGTCGTGTTTGTGTTAAACACAATGAAAAAAGATTCACTATTGTGCTTTTCAAATACTATAAGATGTTGTTTGCGTTTATTAATCGATATAGAGAGGACTGTAAATTATTTAAATATAAAATTTTTTTACATATATACATTTTACTTAAGTACTTTCAATACAGGCAGAAGTTGCTCATACAATTCGAACAATACCGATTAAGTTTGAACATGTTAAAATGAGCTGCGCATGTTACACATTAAACGTGATGCAAAGATAAATGGCGAAGCTGCGGCGCTTTCACCCACATTCAGACATGTAATCGGTAAAAATGTAAATTTAGACATGTAAACTTCTAGTGACTCTGACAGAGGAACAAAATGGTGGTGTCGAAAAGGGTTGCTTTAGTTACGAAAGGTAAAGGAGCCAAACTAGTAAGTTGGCGCGAACAGATGTTAATAAAAATTAAACGTTAACAATCTTTTACCAAAGAAGTTTTAGTAACAATTTAAACTACCTGAAATACGAGGGCTATTTTTTAAGTAAGGTCCGTTTGTCAATACCTTTTAAAATTTCACACCAGCGTGAAAATGAGTGTGTGCAGAGTCCCGTCATTGTTTGCGCAGAATCCTACACCATTTATATTCACGGTGTCAGCCTACTGGCTTCGTAATGTGAGATTAAAATGTTTAAGAAAATCGAGCGCCCCGCGAATATTAAATACATTCGGCCATCTGTTTTTATAACAGCAAGAAACATTAAAGCTGCGGATATGCATCAACCAACACGCTGTATGTACGATGAAAATGCAATGAGTGACAGTAAAGTGAGAAAATGGGTGCGATTGTTCAAGAAAATCGGGAAAACGTCGACATCGGATCGCATTCTGATTGACCATCTGCAATCAATTGCAAAATCCTGGCAAATGTGTTTTGGGACAACCAGGGTGTTTTGTTCGACTTTTTACCGCAAATGTCACCTCTTCCGCCATCTGAAGACCGTCCTGAGCAGGCTTTGAGGCACTGATAAAGAAGGTAAAACAACTTTGAATTATTGGCTAACATCATAGCCTGAGGAGTTCTTTGAGAGATTCCCAAAACTTTTTGTTCGTTACGATAAATGTTTACATCGACAAGGAATTATGTTGAAATATAGAGAATTATATACTACTTCAGAAAATAAAGGCTTTTCTGAAATCTTTTTACTTGTTTCGCTTTTATTTCAAAACGGACCTTACTTAAAAACCAACCCTGGAATCATAACCGCAGCAAATATTGAACTATAATTGCTTAAAGAGATTCCATCATTCTGTCCCGCTTATTAAGAATGTACGCAATCTTTGCTTACGCCTATGTACGCTGTAATATTTGTAATGAATAAAAATATATATATATTTGTAGAACTACTAAAATATTTAAAGAAAAGAAATTAATTAGATAAAAAAATCGTTTCGTCATAAAAGAAATGAGTTTAAAAATATCGTTTGGCCGTAAAAGAAATTCTTAAAAAAATCTTTTGGTTTCATTTCTTTTCTCAAGGTTATAAAAATAGAGTGGCAACGATATTTTTGTCTGAGTGAACGTTACCTAGCAACGACGAGAAAGTAACATTGTTAAGATGGAATTCGATGTGGAATTAATGTAATGTGTGTGATGTGAGTGATTGTGTAAAATGTCTGTGGTGTGGAAATTGTCAATAAATATCTTATTTTTTATAAAGAAGGATCAAGATTCTTCATGGAATCCTGAAAATACAGCACAACGCTTGTCTTTACTTAAGGTGGCTTGCCTAAGTTAAGATATTTGCTGTAGGAATAGGTTTTCATATATCAAAATTGGAACCATGAACATTTTTCTTAGTTGTTTAGAATGCAATTGTAAAATATCAGTAACAGTTTCTAATAAATTGGGTACTTACATTTTGTTGATATCCTCTCTCTATGAACTACTACATTTTAGAAGCAGATACATACCTATTACAATCAGCTCAGTAGAATCAATATTCTTTTAATATTGTTGATTTTTGGTTGATAAGACAACAAGGTTTGGGGGGGGGGGACTCAAAATTGCATTTTTTAAAAAAATATCTTATAAGAACAGCTATGTAAAAGCGCGTATTTCGAAGATTTTCCACCAACGCGTAACTACGTCTCGTCATTTACAGTACACTTGGTTTCCAGTATTATGTTTAAATTAGATATTAATTTAATATTATTAGTGTAATTATTACAAACGTTTTATATTAATTATAACTCGCAGTATTTACATGTGCCACTTTTTATTTTTAAATATACCGTCTTTAAAAACTCTCTCTAAATTATTACTCTAAAAACTATAATAAACTCTTCATTCTTATTGTAAATAAAAAAATCTCTAATTTACCGACTGTAAATGCCGTTTTTATTATATGAAGAATACAAAGTTAAACTCAAATTCTAAAGAAATTTTTTTACTCTATTGAAACAACGTTGCCATTCCTGAAGAACAAACTTTTAAAACATAGATAATATAAATAGACAATCAATTACAAAACATGTAATATAAATAAAATGGTAACAGTAATCAACCGTTTGAGGTTAATGAAATATTATTTAGAGTTTTTAGTTATGAAAATGTAAAGGAAAAATATTAAAGTCAAAATATTGTCCAAATCGCTTTAGTATAATTCGTTTATTTCATTACAGGTTGAAATACGCGGGAGAAAGCCTACATTTTGTCGCAAATACAAGTATGTGGGATACGCCTGGCCCACAGTAAATGAAGATACGCGAGAAGCTTTATTAACAGCTCTGCAGTTATTGGAGAGTAACGAAATGCAACTGGTGCAGATCTATTATGAGCCAGTGGATTTCTATGGTAAGAGGTACATCATATTTATTAGCCATATCGTTCCCCATGCACAGCAGAATTCGAAAATTCCTAGCGTTCCAGATAGTAATATAATATTCGTAACTGTTATTTAATTATTACGCTGTGTTATTTGTACTGAGTCGAAATATGTTATATTATAAAGAATTTGAAGAATTTTTAACTTGACAGAATTTTGTAATCTATTTCTTACTCACTTCCTGATGGGGTGGAGATTTTAAATAGTTTGTATTTTTGTGTCCTCGATGACAAAACACTATTTTAATATTTTCAGAACTTCATCGTCAGTTAATCGTTTTCTTAAATTAAATATTGATTCCGTAAAAGTGACGGCAGCTGGGAGCGAGTTTGAATAAAAATTGACTTAGGAATTCGAGAAAAACCTGAAGTTTTATTGACATTTTTTTATTTGAACCTTTTGTGAATACGGGATGATAGCCTTTGCAGCTAAAAATTCCAAAAAACCCCTCAAATCAATCAATCGATTCGAGAAGAGAAAATAAAAAAAATTGTACTGCTCAGAGTACTAATAAAAATGTGTTTTTAAAAACTCTTTTTAATTCAATTTATTTCATTAAAAGTTCTTGGATATTTATTAAAATATTATCTTATTCTCTGCTTTTATTAAACAAAAAAGCACCTAACACAGTGAAATTTTTTAAAAATTAAAATTGAGCAAGGATGAAGAAGTTAAAAGAATCCACCAGATGAACTTTTTTAAGGTGTCACTCATCTGAGGGAATTCTAAAATAAAACAACAGAAATGCTTTTCTGTATGGGATTCCGACAAAATCAAGAAAAATTCACCAAAAGAGAATTTTACTGGAAGCCCATGCGACCCCGAAATATTCCAAATTAGGAAAAAAGACGAAAGTATCCAAAAATACTCAATAAATATGTCTATTGCCAATAAATAGAAGTAAGAAAAAGACAAAACTTACTATCTGCTTCCCAGGATGCAAAAATATGCATACACCATTTATTACTTTCGAAAAATGGCGCTGTAAACACAAAAAAGTAAGCCACAGTTTGTGTTCTTACGTTAAATGTTATATTTTTTTGTTACTTATTTGTTTATCTACATTTATTAAGAATGAATAGTCTATACCTATCATGAATGGATATTTTTCTTTTCTTTCCTTTAATGAAACTCTCTAACATGATATAATGAAAGCAAAGTCATTTGTCTTTAAAAGTTTTCCGGTGTTCGACGGGTCACTTGGCTCTGTTAATTTCTAAACATTCTTATCTACTTGCCGAGATTTTCATTACGGTTGTTCTGAAAAACGTTTCCTCATCTCGTCTTCAACGATGGAAATGAAGAAGATATTTACTACTGATGCTCATACGCATTAATTTCTTAGTTCGAGAAGAGACTTTCTCTAATATTCTGTGAAGCGACTGATTAAAGTTATAAATTTAAGAATAGCTGATATGATATTCAGTGTTATAAAATGCGGTTTTTTCTTGTTGAAAGAAAATGTAAAATTAAAGTGCTATAGTAAATTTTCCCCTTGAGATGTTCTTGAATAATGCAACTCATCTTTAGTTCAAATTTGTCCCAACAAATATTTCGTATTCTTCATGGCAACCTGAGCTTTTGAATGAATATGGCAATAATGTAGATTTAATTCATTTTTTAAGTAAAAGCATAAATTATTCTATTCAATGTTTTATTTTTGACAAGAATTATTGATTTATTTTAACAGTAATTTGGTCTGTTTGACCAATCGATGTAGAAACTTTCCTGTAATATTCTTAATATTTTGTTACTAAGGGATACACTGTCCATTAACCTTCAGTGCACACACACATTTTCTGAACATTAACCCTATGACTGCCAATTTTTTAAAAATCCCTATTTAGATGCAATGTTTTTTTCATGTTCAAATACCACTTAACCAAGCAATTTTTTATATATATGGTAAGCTTTATTAGTATAATATGACTCAACTTTATAATAAGTATTGAGCAAACACAATATCTTGCGAAAATCTCAGGATGCGCAAGTAAATACACTTACTTCCTACCCGCGGAAATCGCAGGATAAGCAATCAGAGGGTTAACACACCCACCCGCCAGAGGTAGTTTTGATCCCTAATTGTTGAACAGTTATTACTTATTTTATTAGCTCTTCGAGGAACAATAGTTATACCTAAAATATGGATGTTTATTATGCAGATACCGGGGGCCCAGAGGGTAATGTTTGAAAACAATCTAATAGATGGCGCTAGCTGCGAGCAAGTGAGACCAATCTTGGTGCGCATGATCATTAGAGCGGGCAATTGTATAGGTGTGTGTTTCGGTAGAGAGGGGTGAGTTTAAGTGTGTTGTTCAGTTGTGATTGTCACAATCGGAAATGAATAAATATTCAACAGATATTCGAGTGTTTATTGTGCTCTAAATAGCCAAATGCCATGAAAATGTTAAGGCAGTGCAACGGGCATGGCAGGAGGAGTTTCACAAGAAGAACTGCCCGGACAAAAGGATCATAAAAGTCTGTTAACGCGTGATGGATAGATTCCAGAATCGCATCACTGCCGACGTTGTTAAAGAAGACGGTAACTTCGATCCCCTTAATGATTAATTGCTTACTATGTAATTTCAAAATATGCCATTAAAATCTTTTCATCACTCTTATTGGTTTTAAAATTCCGATTTGTCACAAACATTACCCTTGTAAGTTTGTATACTGTCATAGCCATAATGTAAAATGAATCCGAAACTATAGGACACATAGAGTAAATGTGACCCCATCCTGATATAAAAATAAATCACTCCACTCTTCTTTTAGCTGCTGCTCTAATCCTCTTTGTCTAGACCACCAAAGAATGTATAGGAAATAAAAACTGCAGGGTTTTAGAAATTCGTAGGATTTTTGGAGAAAGAAAAATGGCGGGGAAGAAAGCGCACACGTGGGCTTCTGGTTTAAATTAATTACAAACATTGGTGGCACAAGCACCAATGATATCTTCGAAACAAATCTTGTTGGTACTTGATATTAACCCTGCTGTTCTGTTCGGGTCTATTTGCCCCTAAGCGATTTTCAACTTGTTATAAAAAATGATATCATAGAGATATTTTACAGACATTTCGCGACTTTGTGATTTTCTCTTATTTATATCTTTTCTGTCTACTTTTGGAAATTGCATTAATGTATTGTTCGGGTCAATATGACCCGATTCTGTTTTCCCTTAATTTTATGTAGCAACTTGCACAATATGTTATTAATTCAACAGGAAATGAGATAAATAAATTCCTGAAAAGTCATTTAAATGTTTCGCATAAGCAGACAAGTTCAGTCAAAGTCAGAGAAAGCGATAATTATGCCACGTGATACGGTATCTCCAGTAAGGTTGTAGAGTACAGTTTCGAATCATTCCGCCTTTTGTGAGTTGTATGAGAACATAACATACATGCAGAAATATCACTAACTCTAGACACTGTAATGACAGGGAAAAAATAAATAATAGCGAGTCACAAATATTTGAGTGACACTAAAATACTCAGCTTATGGAAACATCTTTCCTAAGTGGAAGACGTTTCTAAACATGAAAATCATACAAGTGAGGAAAGTGAAACTTCTGCTTATGATGACAATATTGTTACTCAAACTTTCCATAATGTTCAGCATTTTCAGTCCAAACATCAAAATAAAAACTGGTCACTGGATCCACCTCCACGTTCTTGTTGCCTGACTTCTGCTCAGCTCTCCACGCTTAACTAAGTTTTCAATAGCAAGAATAAGGGTTGTAAAAAGTGTACTTGAAACTGTTATTCAGGTCTACAATCTAGAATGATATAATCAAAACTAACAATTATTGAAGGCGAAAAGATGTATGAAAGAAAATGGATCATCATTCTTATGAGCACAATGCCTTATGATAAATCAATTAGTAACAGACTTGACAAAAGCTGTGGATACTCGTGATCAACATTTGAATTCATACATTTATAAAAGTAACACAAAATTCGTTGGTGTATGGTTATATTTTATAATATGCTGGGTAGTTCTGTTTATAATACAATTATTCTCTGGACGTCAATAATTAGCAATGGAATGAAAAAAATTAACGAAAAGGTTGTTTTAAGAAGAAAAATCATTAATTGCTTCATGTATTCAGGCAAAACAGCATCTCCAAACAAATACGTAGTCACATAATATAGTAAAAGGTGTACAAGATAGATGGCAAAATGATTTATCATTAACATCAATTGCTAAATTACAGTTGAATATCAAACTTGCTTGATGCATGTTCTGTCAATCAAGCAATGATAATAAACAATTATATTGTTTAAGAATTCTAAAAAGCATATCTGCAAGCAACATTATCATATTTTTTGTCTGAATTGTAATTAGAAAGGAAGTTAAAAAATATTCTATTTCACCTTTTTATTTTATATACTTATGCTTATATTTACATATTCTTTGCATTATTTTTCAAATATATAAAGTTTATTCTGTTAAAACGGATATTATTTATCTCTAAGCATAATATTGTTCTGAAAGCATGGAGATAATAGCCCCTGTACTTGGTATTTAGTGTTCGGGGCATATTGACCCGAACGTTACATGTGCATAGTAAATGCGAACAGTAGGGTTAAAATTAATATGCAGTAAGTGTTTCTTGTAGACAACTATTCGAAAACTTTGAAACGTAAAAGTATGTTTTTAAATTGCACTTTGTAGACTATGAATATTGCAATTATTTATTCGATAGACCTATACTTATTTGATTCGGAATACTACATTTAGAAGAGCTCATTAAATTAAATAAACACTAGAACATTTGCCAATCTCATTTTCATATAGATATTTTTACTTATTTTTCTTCCTTGAGGGTACCGTTAAATGCTAATTAATTATATCCTAAAAAAATTCACTCTATTTGATAAAAAAATAACATAAATTTATGTGGCTAAATAGTTTTTGATGCTTTATTTACTTTGGAAACACGAAACATTTAATATAAGGTTTTATTTTAAAGAGAAGGGAGAATTTTTTTCAAAAAAATTTCTGAATCCATTTATAAAATATAAAAAGAACTTACTCTTAATAACAGAATAGCTAATTATTTTAGCATTTGCTCATAATTTATTTTCAGAAATAGTCCCTGTTATTGTAATAACGCTTTCCTTATGCAAACATTGAGAATTTGCTACGAATAAAAACATATTCAATAAACATATTACAAGAATGAACTTCTCTCTTTGAAAAAAGATTATCATTGACTTTTACTGTGATATCGAATTAATATTAAATAATTTAATTCTGAGTTCGGCTTGTTGGTTTCTGCATTACGAAAGCTGTAATTTTAAATTAATACACTATTTCATTTTTTAAAGTGATATTTTCGTTCGGCGTATAATTTTATAACTATCTTTATTTAATTAAGTTCAGATGAATAAACCGATAAGTTAACACTTTGAATTAAATATTTACTTTCATCTTTTTCCATAGAAAGCAAAGCATTTTTTAATTAGGTATCTCAATAAAAATCAAGTTTCTAGTCAATCAGACTAATTTAATAATAATATATAAAATTTTATTTCAAACATTATAAATATGATAACGTTCGAAAATATTTTCTTTAATTGTTAAAAAAATCACTTGCAACAGAGCAGACAAATTGAACAGAATTTTGCCTTCGGCAAATCGCAAAGATTGTCCCAATTTCCAAGTGAGAATCTTCAAAACCTCTTAAGAAATGAAATTCCATGCGGAATATATACCGAATCCAATGTTGTTTACCATCTCCAACGCTATTGACGTGCCATCAGACGAACCGAGAGTCTTCAAATTTACACTTGAATTTCTCAATATCTTTCTCCAGTTGGCCCAATGGTGGGAGGTCATTTTAACACATTGACTGTCGATACCGCTCCAGCGCGTGATGTGGCATCATCGGCAAAGAGCCAATCAAGCGCTGGCTTTGGAAACGCTACGTTTCAATATTTATTCTTCGGTTACGATTTGTCCATATATGCTGGTAGTAACTGCAATGAAGGTTAGAAACTAGTTGTAAATGTATACGGTTTCGAATTTTTTATTTACTGAAAATATAACATGAGTTGTATATTTCTTATAGTTATTTAGTCGGCATATGGGTACAACCTACTTCTGTGTCACGGCATTAGCTATCAACACGGCTTCAACAGGATCGGCAGTCAATGAGTTGACAGGATAATGTTTTCAGGCTGGTATACTATTTGGAGACGCGATTATGGAGAGCTTGGCAGCAAGTCCATTAAGTTCAATCATAAATGGTTTTTTGCTAGTTTACACATTGTAGCGAGCGAAGTGAGCAGGGTTTGCAAAGCAAACCTAGAAGGATTGTCACGCAATCCTTCTGGTGGTTGGCGTATGTTAGTGAGCCAGGGGCAGAGCACTTAGTTGTATAGTAAATAACGAATTGTATATTTTATTTTTAAATGAATCAACCTTTCAGTCCCTCCCATTAAGTCTTTATTCAATATATGTTATGATATATAGTGTATTTTTTATATTTCCAGTGATTTAGATTTAAAATCGAAATTCATTTTTCTCCTTTTTTCAATTTAGACTTCATCCCTTACAGGTCACAAATATGGCCCAAATTCCATAGAAAGAAAAAAAGCGGTCAAAGATATCGACGATCTGTTAGACTTAGCCCAAAGAGAAATGGCTAATAGAGGACTCTTGAATAAGGTAAATGGTATATAATTTTTCATTCTTCGACATTTTCACTTACATATGTCGAGGAGTTACGAGTTTTTCAGAAAACTGTATAGACGTCAATATCATTGTTCGCGAGCATCTAAGATTGCTTTTGTGTAAGCAGCGGTGGCTCGTCTATTAGACGTGCTGAGCCTTGAGGGACAAATTACAAAATTTAAACCCAAATAGATTAATATTTACGAAAACAATATTAAAAAGAGATTTAATAATTTTTTAACATAGATGTGGAGTGAAAAATAGTAAATATATTGAACTTTGAAGAAAATATTCTTTATTTTCAAGAATCTAATTTCAGCAAATGTATTTAAACGTTTAAGTGCGTTTTTCATTTAACTGTTCCTTTCCTTTACTAATTTCATGGCTTCTTCTTTTTGTGAAAATATATTGCTATTTAGATTTAACTAAGATATTATCGCCTTTGTGATACTTAATGCTTCCACTTAATTTTTCAGCAAAAGCAACGTCTAGGGAGGATTTAATTTTAATTTATAAATATTAAAATATGATAATTCGATGACCTTATGTCCTACAGGCAAATCAATTCGAAGTTTAATAAAAGCGAGTTAAAATATAATGACCTTCGTCTAATTTCATTTTATGTGTTCATGCTTGAATTTATCATGCATTTATAGGGCAAAAAGTATAGAAAATGGATAATTTAACGGACAACAGGATATGTGTAACTATGAATCAAAAATAAAGAAACCAACAAAGATCTGCTCTTTATTGTAATCTTTAAAGATTTACCTATTTTTCTTCGAATATAAATTGCCTTTGCAAACTAAAATTGCCCATATAGCAATTTTAGTTTGCAACAAGTTTGCAGCAAGTTTGACACGGCAAGACCGCAAGTTCACAACAAGATTGCCGCAAGTTAACGCAAACGACGAGTCACAATGCGTCGAACTTGCAACAAACATGTCGCGTCAAACTCATTCCAAACTATAGCAAAAACAGAATACGCAGACGAACATTGGATTCGAACCTCCGACAACTATGTTCCTAACCTGTCGCCTTAGCGATTCAGCCAGCGAGACTTCGACTGCCGAAGATAGATTGCTCTAATACATCGTGTATCTATACGTTTTATTTTAAACTGTCCATTCCAAAGATTGATGCATCCTATCTGATTACATTGATTTTTTTAAATTTTGAGTTAAGGATATGATTTAAAGTCAAAGAGAGAGCGATTTTTTCTAATAACTACGTTTTGCTAGTGGAATAAATTATGAAATTAGGGTTCAAAAGTAATTACTTTTAAAAATATGGGACACAAAGTAAATTATTATTTTTCAACAAACATGAACTGTTTTTTAGGTTTAATTTTGTTTATGAACGTTGAAAATTCAACATTAAGATAAAGGCGATATATAGTTTTCTTTCAAGTGCTAGTTATATATTTAGTGAAAAGATAGAGAATTTTTCAAAAGTATTTTTTAATAAAAAGACTTAGTTCTTTTTCAAATTATCAATGATTTATTGAATTAATGAAAAAAAGAACGGTCTAAGAGATGCTATTAAAAATCGAATGTTTTTTTTAAAACAGAGTCAAAAATCAAAACCAGATCTCTTCTATATCCAGTCGTGGCCTGTAAGTGTGCCGTGTCAACTTTACAGCAAACTTGCATTGCAAGGAGGGTGATCCATTATGCTTTGTTACCTTGCAGGAAGTTCGCTGCAAAGTTGTTGCGTCAAGCTTCTCATGACAAGCTAATATCAAGAAAAATCACACTTGCTACAAGTGCTCATGCTATCTGGGAAGTCTGCTTTTATTAGTGTTTACAAAATTGCTCTTAAACGTCTGATTTAATCAGTATTCTCAAAATCTAAATTAAATATCTTCTTTGATCAGTATTTAAAAAAATAGAATTAAATGTCATTGTCTATTATCGTTTTGTCGTTGGTATTATGAATGAATTCCTGTTCGTTAGAATCGTTGGAAAAAAAAAGCTGAGCATTACATGAATCGGAACCATTTAAACGACCACCATCTTGAAACGGAATTTAAAGAGATCCTTACACACATGTCATTTATAACGGTTTCAAAGAGCTTCATTCATGCCAAATTCGAAAAAAAACCGTTTCAGAGCGTTTGGTCGTGACTGTGTAACAAAAAAATTTACAGACAAATTACTAAAGAATTTGGTGGGAAATAATTATTTTAATGAAATCCCGAGGAAGAAAAAGTTTAATGACTGTTACCTATTGCGCGGGATTTCTTTACGTGAGGAATAGAGACAGTAAAAGACATCAGAGCTTTTGTCCCATTATTTTATTCATATCTTCACTACGGGACGCATCACAGTTGACATATACAAAAGAAAAATTGATGATGCTATTTACAATGAAAGAATCATATTCCATTTAAAACACACGGTTAACTGTCCGAGTTGCTAAGCCAAAATAATAGCATTTCGATCCTACAAGTCGGCAAATTGACCTTCCTCGTCTGAGATTCAACTCCTTCTCCCCTAAATATGGCGTCCCACTATTCCTCGTCTCTGGAAAGCGAGGGTTGCCATTCCATCAACGGAGGAATCAGGCTGCTAGAATTTCCGTACCTTACAATGACGTTATAAAGCCGGCAATTCATCTGTACCCCATTCCATCTATTTGTCCCAACAATGTTTTTTTCCACCTACTCAAGTCGAAAAATCAGGCACGTCATTCATCTGAAGCTCCAAAGTGCGCTGGCAATAGGGGAGAGCGATATTCTCTCCCCTCTACAGCTGCTCTTCGATCCCCCACTCAGCGGATTTCCGATAAAGGTAGCCTCGTCGAGGGGGCCCAATCTAGTGAAATCGTTTGATGTGCCGACTACTCTCGCTAAGGGTCCCACCTGAAGAATAAGCAGATGAAGAGTTGGAATTTGAGTTGGATGAAATTCCACCACTCAAAATCATTTCTTCCAAATTTCATAGATTTTCGACCTTGACGATTGTTTTTTACTTCCCGTTTCCAAAATTCCCATTTTGGAAGAGATATGAATGACCTGCTTAAGACTGTGACCTTCTCATGCCGACTGGCAGTTAAAAAAACTAATAATTAAGCAGTAAAATTAAAAATATGCTTTAATTTTTTCTATGGTTCTATTGTTACAAAAATAGTAACTTTGCAGAGAGTATAAAAACGGTTTTTACAAACAAAATTTTATTAGTGGGCTAACTAGCAAAATCTTTTTTTATCTCATTTATTTTCTACTTTTCAGTCCTTAATATATTTCATAATTAATTGTTATAAATATTATAGAACTTTGAAAAAAATTCTGAAGTTCACTACCAGGCGGCGTCTGAAATCTTAATTTAATTAACTTAGTTGATGCTCTGATAATTGAGTTCTGCAAATAGTAAAATATTGTATTATCATCGAGATCAGACAGGCCCTCAAAAAGTTTCAAAACTCAAACACAACAAAAAGCGACTGAAAAATCGATTCCAAAATTCTATATTTAAAAACATGAATCCAGTCAAGTTAATTAAAATTGTGTAAAAATAAATAAATATATATATATATAGATATAGATATATTTTTGGCCTGCGTTTCTGCATTAACTGGAAACAGAGCTAATTTTAAAAAAATAATTTGATTAATTAAATTACATTACTGCTTAAATTAGCGGAGTAAATTATTGCTTAAATTGATAAGTAAATTTAATAAATTATAATAAGTAAATTTTATAAGAACTCAAAGAAATTAAATAAGTACTAAATTCTAATAATTCTAGTTTAATATGTTGTAATAAATACTAATAAATAAGGTAAATATGTACTAATAAATAGTTAATAATTTAGTTAAGTATAATATAATAATAATTACAGTATAGTATTATAATATCATAGTATTATAATAATATTTTTATGCACTCTGTCCCAATAGTTTATAGAATCTAGTCAAACATATGTTTTAGCAAAACCGAAAGGCATACAAACACCAGTTACAAATATGTTTGTTCAAACCATATGTGACTTGCATTCAACGAAATATTTAGAAAAAATAACAATTTTTATTTCAATTATATAGCGAAATGGAAATATTAGGTGTCCCAAATGTTTATAGAATATATGACATTTCAACAAAAGGTGCTCAATACAATGTTCTTAATAGTTTAAAGTCATTCCATTTCTCAGTATGACATTGTATACACGTTTTTCCATCGACATAATTAAGGTTTGTAATATCTCTGGTTCCAAGTTGTACCATACACTTTCAATGGCTGTCTTCAAGGCATTCACTGAATAAAATTGCCCTCCATTCTCATATACCTTTCGAGAAATAATGCCCCACACATTTTCATTTGGGTTTAGATCAGGGCTCAACGGGGGCCACTCAAGAACAGTAACATTTTTCGAATTTAAATAATTTTTTGTAGCATTGGAGGTATGAATGGGAGCATCATCCTGCTGATAGTACCAATTTCTTTCCCCTATGTTTTCTGCAAATGGCATAAGATGATTTTCTAGTGTTTCTATGTATTTAGGAGAATTCTGTCGGCCATCTAAAAAGGCCAAACCCACTTGACAGTTGAAATTGAAAGCCGCCCACACCATCACAGATCCACCACCACTTTGCCTACTGAAACAGCTCCTGGGCTCTTTTCGTAAATAATGCCAATATTTTATATTCCCGTCAGGTCCATCGAGGTTCCATTTTTTTCATCACTGAAAAGGACAGCCATCCATTTATCGCCATATGACATATGATTACAAGCCCATTATAATCTCTTACTAATGTGAAGATTTGAGAGTGGTAATCTGCGAGCCATTTTTGCGTGGATCATATAACCAGATTCTATAATTCGTCTATGAACAGTGTTCTTGGAGATTTGCAACCGGGAATTCCTAGTAATTTCGTGAAACGACATTTTCTGACTGGAAGCCATTCTTTGTATTTGTCTATCACTGCGAATATCCGTCGCACGTGGTCTTGCCGAACGTGGTTTTGGCTCATATGGCGTCTTACGAGTTAATACACGATAAATCATACTTTTATAATGATTTAAAAGTTTCGATATATCCTTAACAGTCTTTCCGAGCAATTTCAAATGCAGAATTTTACTCACTTCTTCATTAGAGAGCTATGAAGCTTTAGGCATCTTGAAACTCAGAACAAACGGCCGCTTTCCTTTCCTTACAACATATTTATTAGGCTCCGAATCGACGTCATGATTACCGATACCATATTTGTATAAAATTGCATTTGTCTGTAAACTTTTGGGACAGGTTATTTCTGTTTATTCTACGATTTAAAAATTGGCATAAAATATACGGGGCGGAACTGCTGTTTTTTCAGAATAATGGACATAACCTATCCATACAGTAAGTTGCAATTGAATACAACATATACAACAAAAAATATAGGCAAAATACAAGATTCTATAAATTTTTGGGACAGAGTGCATATATATATATATATACAAGGTGTCTCAAAAAAGTGGAACAAGCGTTTAAGAAATAAGACTTGATATCTATATTTCTCGATGCAAGAGGTTTGACTGAAGTCAATCATGTGAAATATATGAATATCTATATTGATGTTTATGAAAACATTTATTCAGTTTTGAACAATATATCATCATAACGTTATATATCATCATTACTTTATATAAGTGCATCATAACAATATACTATCATTAGATTATAACATTACATCATAAGTTTAATTTCTTTAAAAGTGATTCAATTTTCTACAACAATTTGTTTAACACTTCGTGCTAACATGTTTCTAACAAGATTCTATAAACTTTTGGGACAGAGTGTAGTATAGTAATATAATATTATTGTATTATTAGAGTATAGTATTATAATAGTTAATAAACTAGTTCATATTTTCATAAATATTTATGTACTAATAAATAGTTTTAATAAGTACTAATTCGAATTTAATAAGTAAATTTAATTACTTAAATTACTACTTAAATTACTAAGTAAATTTAATAATGTTTAATTGCCGAAAATTCACAAAGTTCATTGAATGTAAGAAACTTGGCTAATAGAAAAGAGAAAGCATATTAAAAAATATCTTCTTCAGCATTGTTCCTTTCAGATTTGTTGATGAATCGCTGGTGCATTTTTCCTATTTATACTTGAAATCCCGCTAAAAAGTCAAAGTTAAGGGATATTTACTATCCTTATATTGATCAGGAAGTGATTAAAAATCTGAACAATTCCCTGCCTAATTCAGTAATGCGAACTTCTCTTCCAATCGATAAAAATGTTTTTTCGCTCGTTCGCATTTAAGGCAATGACAATGAGAATTTCTAGATCGATCGATAAGTCCTGGAAAAGAATCTTCATCGATTTCACCATATCATCCATTAACATGCCTAAAGAGAGCATTTCAAAGGAAGAGAGTCGAATGTTTGCAAACCACTAATTACTCTTATAATGAGCCTTCAAAATCAGTATTTTGAAGTCCGTAGACGAAGGGACGTAAAGTAATATTTGATCATTTTTTGTTAGGTATTCTTGAATGGAAACTTATTTCTAGATCTCAATGAAAAATTTACAGTTGAATATTCATTGTCGTTTCTGAAACAAAATTGTAGGATTTTAAATATATGCTACATATTTTTTCAGATTGGAATAATTATTAATTGAGCTTTTTCAATAGGCGAATTTCGATCGATAATTTGCATTGCGTGTTTTTGATTGAAAACTAGAAATAGCTTCTGTTATATGGATATAAAGTATAAGATAACAATAATGGAGCATAAGGAATTTTGTGTTTAAAATCAAATTCTTTATTATTTTATGTTTTAAACAAAATATATACATGTTTTTAACATATAATAATAAAACAGATTTAAAAAATATCTCTAATTACACGTACATGAAAAAAGATAGGAAACTCACTTTAGAAAATAGAACAGCCCGTCGCACTAAAAAGCCAGAGCTTTTTCAAGACAACAAAACAAAAACAAGCCAGGCATATTACCTCTTCCTCCTGAGGTCGAAGTCCATTTGGCGCGTAAATACAACCAGAGGGAGTGTTCTCCCCTAAACTTTCTTGTATACTTCACCAAGAAGGTGCCATTTCTCCTTCCCCCGCGTGGCTAAAAAAATTCGAACCTACTGTTATCCAGAATCCAATGACTATCAGAAGGTTTTTCATTATAGTGATTGAAAAATATCTAGGTAAAGAATCAAATTCAAAGAGATGCGTACCGATTAAAACGCATTTATCGCACACTGCTAGGTTTCACTCTTGCCGTCTCAAGGACAAACTGACGTAATTCGCTCTTTTAGCGAGCATAAACGATTGCTTCCGTACGCATGCGCGTGGAGATAACGGATTGGTTTCAATAGTAAATTATACAGACCGACAGACAGTCAACCCTTTGACGGATTTGACCCAAAATTTTATACGGACCTACATTCATGACGATAAAACTGTGTACCAAATTTTATCCATCTAGCTATTCAAGTTTTTGAGTTATAGTGTTCACATGACTTCGGACATACAGACAGACAGACTTCCCGTCGACGGATTTTGTCCAAAATTTGATAGAAACCTACAAATTATGTGTTAAGATCACATACCAAATTTCATCCCCGTAGCTCTAATAGTTTTCGAGTTATCGTGTTCACAGCATAATTCCAAAATTGTGTTTTTCGGACTCAGGGAGGTCTAAAACGTGGAGATTCGTCAAAATCTCGAGTTCGAATTTTTTGACGATTACAATACTTTCTCTTTGTATACTTCGTAGACGAGAAAGTAAAAACTACGGAGGATGTGCCGCGCGTTCTCCCATCCATTGCTAACAGCAGCCAAATATCACACTCGCCTTGGTATTTTTGAATAATAGGATGCATATTTACATTATATAATTTACGCCTTTTCTCGCCAAACAACAATATGTTTCGGGTTTAGTGTAGTGGAATATATAGATATATATGCATTGATCTGTAAAGGAATAACAGCGGATCGATATGCTATCGGGTGTAAGGTAGGTTAAAGGGAGGACCAAACTTTTCCCTTTTTAACCCTATAATGACGGTTTGGGCGGTGTCGGGCGCTATGTTAATTTTCATTTAGCGACTAAGAAAATCGGTCTCGGATGTTTGGCTAGATTTGAGGATAAGCAGGAATTCAAAAACGAACGTTGTGATTAGTACCAATGGTGGAAAATTTTCACAAGTAAGTAGAGGACACAGCTATATTTATAAAAGACTAAATTCCAAGTTAAAAAACACAAGCAGAACTTTACGCCGTCTGTAAAGAGTTAAAGTAAAAATAAAACGTCTGATATCATCAAATGGGCTTATAAAGTCGATCATTCACGAATGATGCTCCATAATGATGTGTTAGCACTCCATGCCATTCCATTTAAAATGTCTTTTTCCGTTTTTCATGTTCAGTTCAAAAGCAGTTAGCTCGTATTTATATGTATATTTTCTTAAACAATCATGGATAAAGTATTCTCAAGATTTCAGAGATATAATTAAATACAAAAAATATCGATTCATTTACTTTAAAAGTTAAGATTTCTAACATGATAGCTAAAAGTTCAAAATAAGTGGGCGCTCAGAGGGCTAGACAATCCATTTAGGCAGGTAATTAACGACCGCTCCACGCAACGCAAATCCATCCACAATCAGTCACGCCGATCTCCGACCCTCGCCTTCTCCGATTTCCACGATGAACCACGCACCACAAGTCCCCGCGCCACCACACAGATGCGTACCTTCTCCCGTCGAGTTTATAGCCCTGCTGTCCAAATGGAGTGATGGATATCGAGATCGGTTGGATATCCAACCTTTCTCTCCACACCACGTCAAATCTGACCGGTTTTTCACACCGACGACCAGTTTTAGCGCCGTCGAATTTCCGCGGCGTGGAGAGGTAATGAATGAAATCTATCATCTGAGACTTTAATGCTCTGTAACAGTTTCTTCTAAAGCAATTATTGAAAGATTTTGTTTCATAAGTATGATGATTGCATTAGATTTATAACTTGAATGACTTTGCCTGAGTATAGTTTTCTCAGAAATTTCACACTGTAGAGAATTTTCAGTTTTATAAAACCTGCGTATAAAATATGGAAATCAACATAACAAAAAAGTACACGAAACATTTGACAATCTGATTTTCATCACAGCCAATTTCTTTTTCAAATTATTTTTTCAAAAACTAATTTAGTTTTTTCCTTTTTTACTTAACTAGAATTTTTTTACACTTTTCGACGAAGTGATGCACTATTTCAACTCGACCTTTCGGCATTTCATCTGTTTATCTGTAAATTTATTTGTCAAGTGGTCACAACCAAGCAGGTATTCGCTTTACTTCGAATTCGGCATGTATGTTCCTTGAAGTCATTAAAAGCAACGCATGTGTAAGGTTTTTAATTTTTGTTTCCGTTTCTAGATGGAGGCCGTTGGAATCATTTTGGTAATGGAGAAAGATTTAATTGGAATTTTATTAATAGTGATAAAAGCGCACATTTCGTTGTAATTTTTTAATACTGATAAAATCAGACACTAGTGTAAATAGTTCGCATTTGGGAAAAAATGGCTAAACCGCGATAAAAAACTGCGATAAAGAACAGATTTTAGGTTTTTCTTTCTTTTATCACGGGAGGCCTAATGTTCACAAAACTACTAGTATTTAACTTGACTTGTTTCATGCTCGTTAAGATGGAATTTTACAATCGATTTCACATTCAATTCCTGATGTTCAAGAGTTTGGAAATTTTGCAAACCTGTCTCTTCTCGATGAAAAAACACTATTTTAATATTTTCCAAATTTGGTTTTCAGTTAATTGATTAATTTAATTAAATAGAGCTTCCTTAGGGCCACCTGGTAGAGGATTTGAAAAAATTCGTTTCAAGATTTCATAATATTTATAATAATGTATTATAAATCAAAGACTAGAAATTACGAAATAATTAAAATAAAAGAAATTCTATTTTCTTAGCACACTAATAAAATTATGTTTTAAAAACTATCTTTATCTATATATTGTATTGCATTTACAGTACTGCATGAAGAATCGGGGAGCCTTCTTTAGAAAAATAAGAGATTTATTTGACTATTTCCACAACACAAATATTTTACACAAACACGCACATCACTCACATTATATTAACTGACATCGAATTCTATCTGAATCCGTTGCTAGGCAACGTTAGCTGAAGATAAATATGGCGTTGCCACTCCATTTCTATAACTTTTAGAAAATAATTGATACCAAACGAATTTTTTATTTAATTAATTTCTTTTCTTACCATATTTTAATAATTCTCTTGGAATTAATAATTCTACAAACATATATATTTTTATTTGTTACAAATATCACAATATATAAAATAGAAAGGGACTCATCACCTGATCTCCCAAACCACTTGGACTAGAAACTTGAAATTTCACAGGCGGTTGCTTCTGGGGCAATAAGTTCTCACTAAGAAAGGATTTTCCAAAATTTTAATTAGAATCTAAATTAATTAAAAATTACCTTAAATTTTAACGTTTTTCCGCAATAACTTCGAAGCCTATTATCGCAGAAATACCATTTTTACATCATCTTCACGATAAAAAATATAATTAGGTTTCCAATGACATAGATCTTATTTCCATGCGACATTTTGTTCAATTTTAATTAATTTTTCAAAATGTTTTGAAACATGATTTGTAGCAATGTCTATATTGTTGTAAATAAAATTCAAACCAATTTCATTATTTCAGCAAGCCTTTTATTCACGCGCTTTTGCATTTGTTACGGTTGTGATAATATAAATTGTTTCCTTGGGAAATTAACTCCAAAGCAGAATTTTCACTTTAATATTTATTGCATGACTGAAATAATTTATCGCACCTCCTTCAAAGTAATTTTTTTAAAAATCGCGGTAAGAGGTATTTGATTTCAAAAGATTTTTTTTGTGTGTGTGTGTAAGGTAGACTGAAATGATTTTCATTCTTTATTCAAGCATTTAATCTCATGCTATCTTACCATTTTAAAATTAAAAACGCTTTTAAATTTACGTATATTTCATGAAAGACCAGTTTTTATTCAAATTTTGGTTAGGCTTAAGAGCACAGTACTCCGACAAATTGATTTTTTCAAGTGAAAACTCATCAAATTTGGTAATAGATTTAGAGCAGTTCAGAACTAATGGTAGGAAGCCAGCTTAACGGTAGGAAAAAGAGTCATGAAGTTTATGGCGGGATAATATCACAGTGTAGGTGTTTTTCTGATCAGTCACACAAGCACTAAAAAGAAGAGAATTGTACCTGGAGAATGGCAATAAAAACCAAGTTATGAAGGAACTTCTGTTGTTGCCGTAGCAATCAATGATTGGGAAAGAAAAATGCGTACCAAGGACGGCTAGATTCGTGGCCAGGTGGCTCGAACTACGGAGAGAAAAAGATAAGAGGAGTTTTGCTGCTGACCGAGGATGTTAGCTGTTACTCTCTAGATAGCTAATTGCATAGAAAGAAAAGAGGGACTTAACTGCTGTCCGAGGGGATCAGACAACACGGGAGGGGAAGAATGAAAATCAACGAAAGCCTCTGCGAAAAAGTGTTTAATTAAGTTTAAAGTGTTATAACTATTTCGATTTAGAAACGTTTTCATCCCGAACAACGCCGGGTATATCAGCTAGTTAAATATATTGATAAATTAAGTTTACAATTTAGTAATTTGATTTCAAAAATAATTTTTAAAATCGTTATTGCATTCATTACATTAATTAATATAGAGTCGTAGAAATGCCCTTTAAAAGTATCAGACTGTACTCTTTAATCTTAACATTTAAGCACATCGTGATTTAAAAATCTGTTGGACCGGTTGTTAGTAAACTTTCATTCTGAAATCTAGGCTCATTGTACAGGAAAAGAAATGAGACATCAGCAGGTGCTGAATTATGAAGTTGTTGTTCATTGTGAATTACACCCCGATTTGGTTCAGAATTAATTCATTAATGCCCAAGTCGCATTTTTTGAACAATATTTCGTAAACTAATATTACATTTTTTACGAAAACAGTTAACGCATGTATTTTTAGCTGTTTTCCTGTTGAATCACTGCGTCCAATTACTCCACGAAGCTTTTGTAAAAAAGTACAATATTTTTAATTAAAAAAACATGATATAATAATGTTTTGCACTTAAAGAAATTTAATTGTCTTTTTAAATATGAATAACATCTGAACCACAGTCCAATTTAAAATTTATTTATCACAACTGTGTGGATAGAATTCATACAAGAGAAAAGAATCGTGTGGCTTTTCATAATTTTCTTGACACATTTGTTTCTTTTACATTATAATCGTTGCTTACTTTTAACAGGTTAATTTGGTTGTTCTGTCAGACCATGGAATGACATCAACAGATTCTAGGGGATTAAGTGTCATTAATTTACAACATCTTATAGACATGGATGATATCCAATACATGATTTATTACGGAGCGACAAGCATGCTACTGCCTTACGAAGGAAAACTGGAAAAAGTAAGTACCTTCTAATTTTTTTTAAAAATATAAAGCATATTAGTATTTATTTAGGTTTTGAAAATTCAATTCCTTCTTCCCTGCAAAATGCCGTCTTTTTCTTCATTATAACATTGAAAATTTTGTGTATAGGAATGAAATTATATTGATTTAAGATGTAATTTCTCATGATTAAACGCTTTTTTTATTATTGTAATAATTTGTGAAGTGAGATTGGCAAATTAAATCAGGATTTAAATAAATTTTCTGAAACATTCATTTCCGTTAAGTTATTAGTGAATGAATATTCATGGAACTTGTGTCGATCTATCAGAAATATTCAAAGAAAAATACACTGTGCATATTATATTTTGCCAACGTCAGTTATCAAATATTTTTTTTATTTCTTTACATTTAACAAAAATGCTGCTATTGCAATTTGCGAAAGGAACTAATGTAGCATTGTTTCATTTGCGATGGAATTTTAAATTAAGAAGTGATAGTTGTTATTGTCTTTCAGAGAATAATTTTATAGTTTTGAAGTGAATAGAGTATCTTTTGAAACAAAATAATAATGTTTGTACCTTTATTCTGAATAAAAGATCTTATTCATATTCTGCGAATCTTTTCATGCATTGGTATCAGCAAATAGAAAAAGCATAAGTTGTCATATTACTACGAAATGATATGGAAATATAAATTGGTAATCATACAGAAAGAAGAAAATTGCAGTTCTGATAGTAACTAACACACGAGAAGAGAAGAAATTTACGATTGAGAAGTAATGTAAATTTATATTTCGAACGATGAAAATACATATTTGGTTTAATGCAGTGCATCTTAGTTTTAAATAATCCTTATATTTTTGGAATACAAAATGGATAAAAATCTGGGCAGGTAGGTAATATAAAGATATAATCACAATTGGTGATCGATTCTGACAACTATAGTTGGTGGTCGTTTCGAATTTATTCTTCGACGGAAAAGTTCGGACTGAGAACACGTTTATTTATTATTTTTATTTTCGGATAAAGAATACATCTTCGAACAATGCATACCTCAGAGATCAAACGTAAGAAAAAGTGATGCTTTGTGTCAGATTTTTAGAGCTTTATTACTGCCATTTATTTGCGCCGTCATAGGAGAAATAAATCGACGAAATAGGTATATCAATAGTTGTGAGGAGTAACAACAAACTCACCAGGTACACGGATGAAATAGATATCAGAAGGAAACCGCATGTAAAAAGTGTGATTTTTACACTTTTTTGCAAAACTTGTGGCAGGAGATTCTGACAAGTGCACGCGTAACCATTCAGCGCGTATTTATTTTGTTTCTGTTCTCTAAATGTTTATAAGTGCTTTTGGTCATTTAGCATAAAAAACATCATTTGAATCTAATTGGGATATTTCTCCTGATAAGCAATATTCCATGATATTCTTTTACTTTTCCGCTTTATCGTTATATTGCTTTATCTCGTTGATGTAGCGTACGCGCTTAGGCAGAAAAAAGCTTTTGTATTTTTACACTTTTTGTCCCTTATTTTCTTTACTTTCTTTAATATATTTGTAATTTTTGATGCTTAATGGTGTTTCTTCTGCTAAATGACAAACGAATTAACGTTAAAAAAAGCCATCAGCCCCTGAAAAAACGATAGAGAAATTCAAGATTTAAAAAAATTAAATATGTACAAAAAATACATAGCTTTTTTTCAATTATGTGAAATCTTAAATTTTATTTGCGATAGTATTCGAACGCCTGTCCTACCTTCATCAGCACACTTTGGCTAAAAAGGAAGATTTTCAAGCAAATACTTAATATAAAAATGAATAAAAAGGCCTGATACTAAGAAAACCAAACCTTAGGAATTTTTGAAATACATAAATTCTAACAGCATTAATTCTTATTCTATCAAAATAATATCATATTTTGGAAAGAACAACGCGTAACTGACATAAAAATTCAAATTCTTGTTCCGAAACAAAGAATTAGCTGTTTTATTTGCAGTTGTTGTCTATTTCTGTAAATGCATTTAATTAGAGATTCTAATCTTTTGATTTCACTACTTTCATTGTGTTCATTCATCGAATTTTTATGTCTAAATACTTAGTATTCTAGTGAGTCTTTTGAAAAGAAAGAATAATGAATTAGAAAGTTTGAAAAGACTGTTAAATTTGTAAACCTAATTTCGTTATTATAATAAATCCTATCATTTTGTCTAAATTATTCTGAAATATTAATATGACAATATATATTTATGATTTTTTTACTGTTTTATTTTAACACAGCGACTCTGATAAGTAGCACTATTGTATTTATTGTCCTTCTTAGCATGGTATTCCTTTTTCTACTTGGCCCGTGTTGCAGAATTTAAATCTTTCACATTTATTATCACTTAAATTAAATAACATGTATTATATTATAGTCTGTTAGTTAAAAATGTAACTTCATTAAATGAATTTTTATACCAGATGATCTTTATGATCAAAAAATAAATTTAATCATCTTTCATAATTTAATAAATGAACTTAAAATGCCACTAAAGTTTAAACTATAAGTTATTATCTTAAATGTATAAGGGTAATTTCAGTCTGAGAATAATAATGACTTATATGAATGACTGATTTTCTAATTGCGAGTCCACAGTTTCGTACGAAACTGTAATAGATGTATGTCTATACGTATTAGAATTTTCACTCAAATCTTAGTTCACTTCATCATTCTTAATTAAACTTTAAAATCTCTAATACGAACGCTCACGGAAGTGTCGTAGCGTTAAATCGTTCCCTCTTATCTAGAACACTGGTTTCATTCATTCGTTCGTTTTGTAGATCCAAACCCATTAGAAATTTCATTATCGACTTCATCCTCAGAAATTAATTGTCTAATTGAGAAGTGCATTTTGTAACCAAATCCTTATTCAGCTAATTCACTTCGATACTATTATGATAAATGAAGGTTCCGTTCCTTAACACAAGGTGGTTCAAACTTGGCCGGGATTGATTTTAAGAAAACTAAACACATAATACTACACTTATTTGGACATGTCAGTCTTCAAACTACTCTCCCGGATTTTAAAAGTTGCATTTTTGTTAAGGAGCAAGGTTTTAAACCATTCTCTTTTAAAATTATCTGAGGGCTTTTCAAAATGATATCTTTCCGTGTGAAGGCAGACAAAAACATAGTGATTCACGTCCCCTATTTTCCGGCAGATACAGAGTGATGAATTTTAAAATGATTAAGATAGCAAGAAAGTGGCCCATGCCCAGTTAGAAAATGCAGGGTTAACCTAAATGATTCATCGGGTTTCAAAACACTGTGTATTGAGAGGTACTATACGACCTACAAAGACAGGTGATACATGACAAGATACATACACTCCCCAAGTTTAAAAGCACGCCTCGTGGTTCGCTTGCTCTCTAGGTGGCAGGCCTGTAGCGGCACTGTGCAAGATGGCGGCAATGCAGGAGAAAAGTTTTTGTGCTTTGGAATATGCGAAGTGTTCTTCGGTTACGAGCGTTCAGCGTGCATTCCTGCACTGGAGCACAATTGTCCGCGACTTTCTCAACAGAGAACTGCCACATCGCTGGATAAGGTGCGCTGGTCTGGATGATGTTCCTCTGTTGCCATGGCTCGCCAGGTCGCCAGAACTCACGCCACGTGATTTCATCCTGTGGGGTTATGTGATGGACAAAATTTTTGTAACCCCAATGCCAACAACGTTGCAAGCACTGCAGGAACGCATCACTGCTGCTGTGACGGACTTTGACGGAAACATGCTATTGAACGTCTGGGCGGAACTGGATTACCGTTGGGATGTGTGCCGGGTGACCAAGGACGCACACATTGAACATTTGTAGTATGTACCAGAAACTTGGTGAGTGTATGTATCTTTTCATGTATCACCCGTCTTTGTACGTCGTATACTTGTAAATAAACAGTTCTTTGAAACCCGATGAATTATTTAGGCTAACCCAGTATATTAAACATTTATTTTGAATTAAGCCTGATACCCTTTCCTAAAAATGTTTTCGGTTGGCGGCGTATCCACTTCCGAACAGTCTGTTGTTTATCTGGGTGACGCATGTTCGCGGTCCGCAGGTATGCGGTACATTCTCCACTTACGCTATTTACACGCACAAGGCTGTGAAACGGACTCTTCCCCATACTGTTGTTGGAGTCTGGTGAATTTCAGAAGAGAGAATTTGATCACAATGCATTGTTTCACGTTCCACGGTTTTCTCAGTGCATATATTTTACAATTTATGACAATAAATATGCAATGGAATCTATATAAATATTACTGTATTTATTCATTTTAATTCTATTTCTTCTTTCCCAAGATTCCATCATATTTATAGTAATTATAGTATATCTATAGATTCCGAAATATTTATTCCATTCCATAATTATTAGGTTATATCATTTCATCAGATTTATGTAATACATATTTATAGTAATTCTATTATATTTGTTATATTGTATATATATATATATATATAGAAAATTGCAATGGAATAAATATAATGGAATCTATAAGCATACTAGAATTATTATAAATATTGTGGATTCCTGGAAAGGAATAAATTGAATCAAATGGATTAAATATTCTGGAATATATTCCACCGTCCGTTGTACCTTCTGATCGCTCATCACTTTTGCAACTCTGACAGGACATGTTTTCAGCTAATCGAGTCCTACTAACCCGAGCAAAAGGGATGGTGAAGGCTATGGCTCCACTCTCTTAAGGTCTTACTGCTGTTGCACACTTCGGTTTATTTACACACAAATTAGTCCCAGTTATGCCGATACCCGATTAAAATCCTCTTCGGAATAACGTCTTGATGCCCCTCTACAACACATACAAATAGACAGAACAACGCGGGAATCTCAGTCTGCCTTGATTGCCACTTCAAAGCCTAATTCCCTCATGAATCGGATAATTTTCCTTTACCTCTTTGAGAACGACTGTTAAGCGAGCAGGCCAGCTACTTGGCACATTCTCTCTCGACTGTCACAAATACGTGCCGGCTTTTGTGGCTTTTAGCTACCGACTGTCACAAACACGTGCCGGCTCTTGTGGCTTTTAGCTACCTACTGTCACGTCGGCGTGTCACCAACTTTAGTGCAATATAGGCATAACTAGAAAATGTGCGCCAGCCCTGAGAAGCCACGCGCGTTGGGAAACGTCGGCCAGATTGAACCCCACGTTTTCCATGCGGCCGTCCTCAAAGGGTTAAAAAGTGAGCACTGACCTCTACTAAAGGGAAACTTGAGAGAAATGCCGATCGTCTAATACCCGTAATATTTCAAGCATATAACAAGCACTGAATTAGAAGTAGATGTGACACACTGTGAATAAACTGAAAAGGCCAGTGTTTACTCTTTTTAAATGTCAATTCTAACGTTTGGGTGATTAGTTTGATCTTAGAAAGTTTCACATACAGAAATTTAGATAATCAATAATTTATAACTTTCCATTTGAATTATCTACAAATATATATGCATCCAGCATTTTCTTTTACAATATATGAAAGATTTTTAATTATTAAATTGCCATGCTGTTTACATATTAAATCCTAGTACATCGAATATTTTTTTAAATAAGAAATGTCTTCAATTAAAACGCGCTTTTATGGATATGTATTTTTATTATATTAAGAAGACAACTCTTTGATTTTCTTTCATTCTTAATACAGAGTTGTATGGCATTCCTTGAAGGAAAATTATATATACTTGTTATAACTTTACTCCGATCCATTTGTAGTAAATTCAAATTGTGTAAACTTCTTTTAATTTTAACTTAGTAGCATTTCATTAAAAATAATAATGCATATGCCAGCCTTTCTAACTATAATCCTTAAAAATGAAATCTATATTAATCAAATTGAAACTCTAATTGTCTCTGAATAAATTTCCAAAATAATTTCAGAATATTTGCATTCTGTTCTTTATATTTAAAATTCTCATTTTAAGCATCCAAGGTAAGTTATTAAGCCGAAAAGCGGTGCATTGCTTTTCTAATCTGCAAAATTCAAGCAGGCACATACTTTTCAAAACCTATTAACCCTCTGAGTGGTTCGGTCTTCTTTGTAAAGCGATTCCAAAAGCGAGCGATTGAAGAACCTTTATCTGTTTTAAAAGTGTGCCTTCCTCCCAACAGAAAATGTTCCGAAAGCGCTGCAGATCGAGTCTCTTCCCCCCCTCTGAACTAGGAACGATTAGCACCCCCCATGGAGGGGATAACCGCAAGAATCTGTTCTATTCAGCTTGGAACCTATTCAAACTACAGTGCCAGGGGAATTCTGGGGTATTTATCTGGCCCTGGGATAATTGCTTTCGGAAGATCCCATCTGTGGCGTGACTGAATGTCTTCAAGATGCCCTCATTCTGCATATTGCCCGTGTCCATAACACCAGATGACAAAAATAAACGCCGTTACACCAGACAAATGCCAGACCGTTGGGCCAAAAAAATGAACGCTATATTACTTATTTTTTATGTTGTGAGTTTCTAAAAATATGAACATCATTGAAGTTGCATGAAAGCTGATATTCTTTAGATGTCTGTGACTTCAATTTATTTGTTGTTTATTAATAGTTGTATTTTAGATATTGGCTGTACTTCATATTTTTAGTTGTCTTTTTTATATTCTTGACTTCAATTTATTTTCAGTCTACACGTCAGTATATTAGTCTACGAATGTAAAAATAATTTCCCTAATTTTAAAGATCAACAACAATGCCATTTATATATATATATATATTACTAATCTCTATTGGCACTATAAAACTTTTCATATTGTTTCTTGATTTAGTATTCGGTAAAAGGTAGAAAATTTAGAGCCGATCACAAATATAAACAGCGCTTAACTGGATTAATCCGTTTTGTATGCACATAAACACTTATTATATAGATAGTCACATAATAATCTATATTCCAAAATAGCCAACGATAATCAATATATATGAATGATTCTAAATAACCTTCTTAACCCTGAATATAATGTTTTAAATAAAATAATATGCTACAAGCCTTTTGTAATGAAACTCGTTACATATGCGTTTTAAGAGAACGAGTTAATAATTCTCAAACTAAAGGTTACATTTTGAAAACTAATGCGCTAAATATTGGAAGAAATAGCTTATTCATATACCTTTATTTAGTACGCAAGAGATTATCTTCTATTATAATAAACGGAAATTTAATTCACCTGAAATTTGAAACTTTGATACTATTGTCCAGGTACTAGAGCATCCAGTCGCAAATTTTTCAAAATTAAATTTGGGGACGTTCAAATATTACGTAAGCACCCAAGGGGGGGGAGGGGATATGCGATTTGCTTATTTTTGCTGACAAGGGAGGAAGGGGAGTATGAGTGATGCTTACGTAAGATATTAAAATCACTTTATTTCCGAAAATCTCTTGTAACTTGCACAAATAATTTAATTTAAAAAAATTAAATTTGAAAAAAAAAGATAAATTTGGCAAAAGAAAATTGATTTTTGTAAGCTTAAACTTGAAATTGTAAGGAAATTAAACTTACATTTTTTTTTTTTTTTTCATTTTAAGCCGAGTTAGAGTTTTTACTTTCTCGTACACGAAGTATACAAAGAGAAAATTGTAATCGTCAAAAAATTCGAACTCGAGATTTTGACGAATCTCCATGTTTTAGACCTCCCTGAGTCCGAAAAACACAATTTTGGAATTATGTCTGTCTGTGTGTCTGTGAACACGATAACTCGAAAACTATTAGAGCTACAGGGATGAAATTTAGTATGTGGTCTTTAAACATAAGTTTTAGGTTTCTGTCAAATTTTGGACAAAATCCGTCCACGGGAAGTCTGTCTGTCCGCGGTCATGTGAACACTATAACTGAAAAACTTGAATAGCTAGATGAATAAAATTTGGTACACAGTTTTATCATCATGAATGTAGGTCCGTATAAAATTTTGGACCAAATCCGTCAAAGGGTTGACTGTCTGTCGGTCTGTATAATCGCGTACTTGCAAAAATTACATCTCCTAAACCCTTTGGCTTAGATAAATAAAAATTGGTATGACGTTTGCTAATATTAATTATAGGTCTGTGCCCAAATTTCGTTTGAATCGGTAACGAAAAAGGCGTTCAAATTGCATAATTAATTTTTCTAATCCGATTCTCCATACGCATGCGTACTGGTAGCAATCTCTGTGCACGCGGAAGGATTACATCACTTTTCCCCTGTTTTACTTGCGTACTGGAAGCAAGCTCTGCGCATGCGCAAGCTAACGAACGAGGTCTTCTCCTGTTTTCTCCTCTGCACACGGAGCTTGTGCATTGGCTACAATTTGATAGAAAATAAATATTGCTAACTTTTAATACATACGCATCTCTTTCAATATGATTTTTCACCTAAATATTTTACTATCACTATAATCTACAATGAAAAACCTTCTGATAGTCATTGAATTCTGGGTTACAGTAGGTTCGATTTTTTTTATCCACGCAGGGGGAAGGGAAATGACAAATGTTTGAGAAGTATACGAGAAAGTTTAGGGGAGGTCACTCCCGCTGGTTTTATTTGAATTAAGTCCTAAAATTTTTAAAATTAGATTATTATTGTTATACGTTTTGTAAAAAAAAAAGAACGGGGAGGTGCAGTTTCCTTACGTAATTATAAGAGGGGGGTTTGTGATTTGCTTATTTTTGCTGACAGGGGGGGGGAGGGGGTCAAAAAATACCAAAAAATGCTTACGTAATATTTGAACGGCCCCTTTAATTCTTTATTTACAGTTTTTTTTTACCCGATTGAAACGAAAATTGGACAATTAGGGTTAAAAGACCACATACCAAATTTCATTTATCTAAGTCGTTGCGTTTAGGAATTATCGTGTTCACAAGCATGCGATTACAGAAACCAACAGACAGACAACAACAGTCGAGGGATTTCGTCCAAAATTTAATACGGACCTACATTCCTAATTTTTAAAACTGTGTACCAAATTTTATCTATCTAGCTGTTTAAGTTCTGAAATTATCGTGTTGATATGAACCCTAACATACAAATTTTCCTTGGACGGACTTTATCCAAAAATTGATTGAAATATACTAATTTTGTATTAAGTCCATATAAAAGATTCCTTCTTTCTAACTCTAACCGTTGTTTAGTTATTGTGTTCACAAACATAATTCCAAAATTGTGTTTTTCGGACTCGGGGAGGTCTAAAAACTGGAGATTCGTCAAAATCTCGTGTTGAAAAATTTGCGATCAACGATTATAATTCTTTCTCTTTGTATACTTTGTTTACTAGAATGTAAAAACGATCAAACTTTTTTTTCCTATCAATTTTACGAAAATGCGCTAGCTACGAAGTAAAATATTATTGAATTTTTTTTTATACAGACAATTTTTTGCAAACTTCGCAAAATCAAAGAATAAGGAGAAAAATTTAACACCTATTCGAAATTAATCAGGTGCCTTTTCACAATTTATAAATGTCTTGGACGTTATCGGTGTGATATTCAAAAACATTTTTGGGCCTTTTCATACCAAATATAAAGGAAATTTAACTAACATAAAACTTACACTTTACTGTTTTTCTTAAAAAATAAAATTACAGATCTAATTAAAATATATCATACAGCTTGGAAAATAAATAAGAGTCTCATTATTATCCATTAAAGTTCAGAATGAAAATAAAAACCTGTATATAAATCAGAATTTTATTTAAAAAAATTATACTTTACAAATCACAGCACACATACAAGATATTGTGATAAAACACACTGTCTAGCATGTGACGGTGGAGTTTGGAAATAATTCAATGCCTGAGACTACTATTATTATTAGAAGTACTGTCTTCAAACTCGTTAATAACGTGTCGGGATGCATTATAGGTTTGTAACACATATTAGTGGATTCTTGTCTCATAGCATCTATTAAAATTCAGCTCGCAATTGGCATAAGAGCTACCAAAAGCAATGTAATTCAGGCATTTAGATTTGATCACTTAATGAAGAATGCATATCAGCAAAACTATAACGCTCAAGGAACTAGTGCATAAATACAGTATCATTGAAGTAAGCATTGATATTTTCTTAGAAATGGTTTTGTGTTCTTACATTTTAAAAAAGAAATAAACATTTTCACTGACTATTGAAATAAACTTAAACTGCAGATGTTATCAGACTCTTAATAAGATAACTAAAAGTCTGTTAAGATCACTGAAACGTTAAATTTAGTTGATATTATTCTTTACGTTTCCATGTAAACCAAAATTTTCTCTAACAAAAATGCAATATTTTAAAACATAAAAAATAAAATTTTCATCCCTTTTCTTTAACATTTGTTTCAATGTTTGTTCAAAGTGAGCAAAAAATAAATTGAATAATAATTATTTGAAAAAATAATTGTTTTTTTCGGAATTTATTTCATTTTGTTGAATTTAAAAGAAATTCTAAGTAGTGTAATATAGAAAACTCATCTAGAAAAAAAACTGCTATAGTTTTAAAAAATCACACCTAAACCTTAGTTTTTTTTTTTTTTCAATTCAATGTTATATAACGAAATAAACAACCCCCCTCTTTTCTTATCACCCCAGGCTTCTCAAATTTTTCTATGCTTGAATGGGGTATTGAAAGAGATTGGGCAACAAAATCTATTTTACTTAACAATTCGATTAAAACATTGATGCATTGAAATAAAATCTTATATAACATAAGTGTATTACAGGGAAAACACTTGAAACATAATACAATTTCAATCCAGGCTGACAAATATTAAACCGGACTTATACAGAATCCAAATTCGGACACACACAACTAGAAAAAAAAATCCAAAACTGACCTTCTTTCTGAAAGAAGACCTCAATGCAGATAGCGTTAAAATGCCCCAAGCTAAAGGGGTGTGGGGTCTTGGATCCTGTGGTATCTCTAATTTGCAGTAAGTACATTCTTATCAGCACTCATTGTGTCGACCGCTACCCTACCCAGCTAATCAATCAAAATGTCAAACCACGGAAGGGGGAAGAAATTCGGAAAAATACGTTCATCGCGCTTTAGAGACAGTTCACAAGAGACGTATATTTCCGGGCTGACCGCTTTCGGCGTATCTCTGACCACACGTTGAAATGCGTGTTATCCGCTTATGGGATAGTCCAAGGTCGACGTAGAAATACGTGTGAAACGCTCAGAGGGTTAAAGCCTTCTTTCTCTGACTTCAGCCTTCAGGCCGTCTAGAAAGGAATATTGTTCATTGCTAACCTTATAAGCCTGACTTGAGGAGTTCGTTTACAGCTCAAACTTGATTGATTCTTGATACGAATTGTCTGAGTCCATGTTGTGTGATTACACTGCAAGTTTAATAGCTTCTTTGAGTTTATGTTTGGTATTGGCACTCTTAATTAAATTCGAGAAGCAGTTTCAACATGGCTAAAATATTTCTCTCGGTTTGTGAACCAAACCTTGTGACGAGGCTATGGCAACGATTTAGAGGCCAATTAATGAAGCGCAGTGAAGCGTCACGTCTTTACTCAGATTTGCAAACTCCGATACAAATGTGGGATTTGTTCCTGTCACACCATATGGCGCAGTGACACTCATGCTACAACGGCTCCATGTCACGGAGGGCAAGAAGTCAGACTCAGAAGTAGAGAGAGATACTGTCCTACCGCCAGGAGAAAACCCTGGACAGGGTTGCCGCAAGAAGACGATTCGAAGAAAGGAGGTAAACGGGTATAAAATCAACTGCAACATTTGGCGAATTAAGCACACTTCGTGACGCGAGAATTCGTTTTCGATCGTAGAACAAAGCGAAACGAGACTTACGTCGGTTCTATCTGCGCCAAATGAAATAAAGGCCTTTCTTTCACCCCCAAAATGCAGTGGAATATCCCGTTTCCATAACGCCCGCCACAGGCATGTCTGGTGTCTAGGGTTTTTCTTGTGGTGGTAATACAATAGGCAAGCTGTAGCCTAGGACAGTTCAACTGTCTTTAGCTACTGCGAAGGGGAGATCTCAAAGTCCAGTAATTGACCACACGAGGCGGTCAAGCACAAGCATTATCTCTGTACGCAGTGGTAAAAGTGGTGAACTTTTAACAGCGCATACTCTCCGACATCTAAAGATTACTTTGTTAAGCATCAGTTAATCTTTACCTGTAAATATCATCATAGCTAAACTATCACCTGTAACCATCTTCTTTATCTGTCAACATTGTGTAATAAAATGGATATGTTACTTCATGTAGGGTGACTGGTTTTATTTCGAACCCATCACACCCATACAAATAAGAAGAAAAAGAAAAGAAAAAAAATGTCCCTTACCGAGCTGTTGGATTTATTGTTGGATTAAATATTATTTGTCTTGTTTAAATCCACTTTAAATAGATTAAATTCCATGCATTCAACTATTTACATTACAAGACATAACGCGTGTAGCATGAGACTAAAAGAATAGCCGTTCTTTATATAAAAATAATTTATTTGGCTATATACAAAAGAAAGTTGTTTAGTCGTACATGAAAATTTGAAGAACTGTTTTTCCAAGCTTGAAATATTGAATCAATTACAAACATTCACATTAAGAGCGCAGACTGCGCCTCGAGAAACAATACATCTAAAAATAACGATAAAGCTGTAATCAGTTCAATATTCGGAATATAAGACTGAAAACAATTTCGTAACACGCGCTTTGATTTTAATTTATAAACTATAGATGTATATCTTAAAATAAGGGAAGAAAATTACGAAAAGAGAATAAAGCACTTAGTTTATTTTTGTTGCGTTTATGCATAGAGCAATGGATGATGGAATATTAAGTATTTAGAAGGTGGAATAATCTAAAAAGGAATAGAGAAAATAATTATAATAAAAACTTATTCCTGTTAAGAAGATGCAAATTAATAACAATTCCAGTAAACTTTTGCAATGAAAATACTAAAATATATAAGAATAATGCTCATGCATTATTCATTCGTTAAAAGGATAATGCTCAGAATTTTCATAAAGAGTAACAAGAAATGAATAAGCGAGACAATATTTTAGATTTACCTGCTCGTACTTTACATGGAGAACTTTTGATATATGCAGAGACATTAAATAATTCTGACGTCCATTCATACTCTTTGCAAAGGATTTCCGTGCAAATATGTTACAAAATGTAAATGGATCATAGTTAAGCCCAATATATCTTCTTGGAATTTGTTGGAGAAATTACACTCCGGCAAAAATGTTGCTCAGAATCAACGGCGAGTGACACCTCATTTGTTTCTCAACCATTCATTACAGAAAAATTCTTCTTTCTCAGGTCATTCATCAAAGTTAATTTATACTCAAAGCATCTTAATTTGTTCAAAGTGTTAGAGATTTTCAAGCTCATTTAGTTTAGTTGAAAGATGCATTTAAAACGAAGATATCTTTTATTTTCATAGTTTTCGGACAGAAATAAAGATTCTTTGAGCAGAAAATGGTTATGCAGAGATACTTTTCAAGCTAAAGAGTTTCTTCAAAGAAATCCATAAATAAACAAGTATCTTTGGAATTGACACTTTCTAAAGATATTCCAATTGCATTAGTGGGTTCTTTTATATTAATAATGGTCTTTTTAAGGAAAAATCGGTAAATTTACCATTCAATTTTTATTGTTTGCATTTAAATAGTGTTTTTGTCTTGGTTTTGCACACTGTTTCCGAAAGAAGTTTAATTAATGTTGTGAAGATTTATTATCAACTTGTTTCAAGCATACGCATATTATAAAGGTAGAACACTTCCAGAGTCAAAATTTTACTTACGTAAGTATTCATTTTCCAGATAGAGGAGAAAATAATAACTAACATTCTGAAATAAGAAGGGATAGTCACTTAGAACAAGCTTGACTTGCTGTAAGACTAAAACAGGGTGTCCAACAAAGGACTCCCTCATTTTAAAATTAAATAACTCGGCAACGGAGATCGATAGAAGAACGAAACCAGTGATATGCTTAGTCTGAAAGCCGTAAAAATCTGATACAAAAGTTTCAAAATTAGTTATAAATGTTGCCGACAGGTGGCGCTGCAGGTTGTAATAGCTATTCAGAATCCGATAAGAAATCTATAAACTGTCCTTGGCAAGCACGAAAAATGCCTAATTTGAATCGATTGTGATGTGATTGCAACGATTACTTGCAAATGACAGTTTATAGCTTTCTTCTCGAAATCTGAACTGTGATTACAACGTACAGCGCCACCTGTCGGCAACAGTTATAACTAATTTTGAAACTTTTGTATCAGATTTTTACGGCTTTCAGACTGAGCATATCACTGGTTTCGTTCTTCTATCGATCTTCGTTGCCGAGTTATTTAATTTTAAATGAGGGAGTCCTTTGTTGGACACCCTGTACCTTCGCTTTGACGTTCTGTTAGAGGAACAGTTTCGTGCCACGGCTGTAATACATATGTGGAATTGTTGGCTTCTCGATTGACATTCATAAGACTTCTTTTAAAACAAAACAACATTTATTAAGCACAACCATTACACTTCGTAACTGCATACAACGTAACTTCGTTCAAACGTACCGCACTCGTCTCGTCTCTCGACTATATCTAAAAATCAAATTCAAAGTAGCGCAGCATCTTACTGTTGCCACTTACCTGATATCATGCATTGTAATACAATAAATATGTTGCAGCCATGCTTTTTTCAGCCATAATATTAAATACGCTTACAGAATGAAGTAAATTTTATCAGAAATGTTCATTATATATTCCATCATTAGAACTGCAGACTTTTATGATTTCAATTTTAGTACATCTGTATGCAAAAAATACAGCTAAAATATTTCTTTTCTAAAACATTTACCTAAAATGTGAAATGCTTTATTCTCTAAAGATGTGTTTTAAACTTATTAATTCGAATTTCATTCTGAATCATCCAAATTTTAATATTACGAATTTGCTTAAGCTTTTGATAAAAGTTATTTCAAATTCGCATGCTTATCACTGGGTAATTTACAATTTTGTTCTTTGAAACACTTTTCGCACAAAATATGCAGCTCGTTACCTACATTCATAATACCAAAAATTTGTATTATTATGTATTAACGATGCTAAATCGAGAGTTATGTATACACTTGTACACAAGTGTATGCATGTAACATATCGTATACACTTGAGTATTCTCGATGTTAATAAATGGTTTTAAAATTTTGAGAGTCTAATTGTCAGTTGATTGATTAATTTGGCTAACGTGATTTTCATAAGACTGGCCCCATCTGGTAGTTATTGCAAAAAAATTGAATTCAAATTCCATGATATTTATAATCATGAATTATAATTTAAAGAATGAATCGAAGAAAATAATTAATACGAAAAGAATTCTGGTAAAAATGCATTATTAAAGAATGTTTTTGTTAATTTATTAAAATTCTATAAACTCAAACGATCATTCGTTTATTTGTGGAATGTTTTTTCCATCCTGCTTTAAATTGGTGAAGTTATAACTATTCAGCATTTTTTCTTAAATAATCCTTTATCGTTGCTGTGGAAATCCGAACTCAGTTCATAATATTCTATTTATTTATGTTTAAAAACAAATTTAAAATGTGAAAAGTACAATTCTGCGTTCATTTCAGCTTATCGGACATGCATACCCAGCTGCGGACAGCGAAGCATAAAAAAATTATTTCACAAGAAAATATGCTACGCTGGTTGTTTTTTCATTTAAAATATCTATCGCTTCCATTTCTTTTTCCTTCTGACTCCTCCTTTTCAATTTCGTTCATATTTCACTAAAATCTCATACATTTCCCCAGAATCTTTGTAACTTTGTCATAATCTTTTTTTCCCCCGATAACAACCAGAGAAATCTTATCATCCCAAAGCCAGTCATTAATTTTATCTCTTTCATCGCGAAGTGGGAAAGGGATTCTTGCTAATTTTTCGACTTCGTCTGAGCCATTCATTTTCCTCGTTCTGCGATAACTTCCATTAAACTATTCATTTTTTGTGCAGAAGTCCTGTGTGTGATTTTGCTTCCATGAGCTGATATTTTTTCGGCCTATAACTGGTCGATTTTGGTTTTCCAAGGTTATTAAAATATTTTGTTTTCTGTTTCCATGAAAATATTTTTATGAAATTGAAAACAAATCTTATTTATTTCAAATCATTTCAAAAGCACGAAATTGAATTTCTAGGAAAAGCTTCATGTGTGGTACATTTGAATTTTCTGTTTTCTTTACTTTAAACACGAATATAGTAGAGAGATTTGTACATGTGATCTAAAGGCCTTAAGCATTTTTTTTTATATAAGGTCTTTTCATTAAAAAATGGTTCGTATTTATACTAGTTATCAGTGCAAGAGGAAAATGTACTCTCAATATTATTTTCACCGTTTTGTTTTTGAATCGTTATCATTATAATTATTTTATAATTTGACGGTACGCACCTGTACTTCAGGGACGACATGGTTAATCTTTACTTTACGGGTAGAACAGATGCTTTACGGGTTTCTAAAGGGATGAAAAGGCCTTAAGCATTTTTATATGAGGT
>BGPR01000347.1:563748-581291 GCA_013235015.1 Araneus ventricosus
CTGACCATGGTGACAAAACATTAATGTGTTTATAACACTTTTAAAAAGCAAATACGATGAGGCAGCGAAAATACATCATGTCCTGGGCGCCGTAATGGTAATAACGGAGGAGGGAGGTGAAAAAATCATATTATAACCCGGGCACCACTTACTCTCGCTACGCCATTATCATTATTGCCACTTACTCTCGCTATGCCACTGACCATGGTGACAAAACATTAATGTGTTTATAACACTTTTAAAAGGCAAATACGATGAGGCAGCGAAAATACATCATGTCCTGGGCGCCGTAATGGTAATAACGGAGGAGGGAGGCGAAAAAAAAATCATATTATAACCCGGGCACCATTTACTCTCGCTACACCACTGCATTTGAACTCCTTTCCGTTTTGGATGGATGGAGGTGAGATTTATTTTTTTAAAGGATAATACATGTAACAAGGACAGCAATGAAAAAACAAAAAAACATACAGTAGACAAGAACAAACATAAGAACAACACGGAAAACGATGCATTATGAAAAAAATTCGAAACAACAGAGATAAAAATTGAAAGAAAAGTTATAAGTCACCGGGTTTGTGTGTCAGTTCAAGAGGATGCGTGCTCGATGATGTTCCTCTGCATTGAGATCACGCATGGAAGTACACGCACCCATTTTTGGAACATTAACACACGCGCGGGGTCATCTTGACCCCAAATTGTCAGACACTTACTCCTTACTTTATTGGCTATTGGTACAAAAATAAAATATGGTCAAAATGTAAGAACATTTTTTCGTACAAATAATTTGCATTTAAGACATAAATGTGATTTTTAATACGAAAAAGGAAAGTTGATTGAATCTCCTTTTTTCCATACTTTTTCTGTATTCTTTTCTTCTATGCAAAGCACGTTCGTACGCTGTCATAGCCAAAACGTTAAATGAATCCGAAACGCTGGCACACGCACGGGTCCATTTGACCCCAAACCCCCCAGTAAAAGGGATAAGTCCAGTTCCACCGGTTAGCGTTGCTCTTATCATCTTCTAGCTCCCCCATGAAACAGGACCCAAGCAGTAACAAGAGCAATTTTTTAGAAATTCTCAGAAATAATTAACAAAAGAGAAAGATCGGGGTCAAAAAGACCCCATGCGTGTGCTGGTGGGTTAAAAGTCGAAGTCGGGTCCTTGAAAAGTTATTTGTGAGAACGGTTTTTAACCACGATGGTTTGTTTTGCATTGTAGGAGTTTGGAAATGCTGGGAGAGGGTTAGCGGGCGTTAGAGTTTATTCTGTAAATGTGACATGCCAATGCATCCGTATCCTTACATTGTAGATAATCCTCAATCAGTTCTATCAAATAAAGTCGAATACAAACAAAATGAACAAAAATACCCTCTACCTTATGGCCGACTTTTTTTCCAAAAAGATGGACACAAAGTGCCATAAACTCTAATTTAATAAACTAAACAACAAATTTATGCAATCTTCTTTATTAGATAGCACATTTACTTTGGAACATTTATTGTTATTTCAGTGCATGTAAAAATGTAAAGGACATCTGAGATATTTTAACGTACACGAGGCCGCGGTGGCCTACTGATAGTACGGAGGATACCAAGTTCGAAATTCGATTCCACTGAAGATATTGTATGTTCTCGGATTCCGAAAAACTTCGCACTTTAGCGCATACCCCAGGCGTTGTTGATTTCACCAAAATAGGGGAAATGCGAGAAATGGAAGGTAAGATGTTTACACTTTACTTAGCGTGACCTGACAAAGAACTCCGGAAATGCGCTCGTCTTACTCATTGCCAGTCACCCCTTTCTGGAGTAAAAGCGTCCAAAAGTACTAGTCTCGGGATTTTTAAACGATCACCACACACCAAGCATGAATTAGTTTGCACGGAGCACTTGGACTCAGAAGTCCTCAATCTCCGATATTAATTACCAATGGACATAACTAGAAAGATTAGTTTAAACAAAAATTTTAATATTACAAACAGGAGGGGGTGAATCTGAAAGAGAATATTAGATTATTCGCATTGGATAACTCGTTCATACTTCTTTTCAAAAACATTCACTCATTCATTCATACATCTCTACCATACTACAATTAAAAATAAAAAGAGAGGAAGCTTTTTACCTTATATTTGTCGTCTGGTGGTTGTTCGCTCGTCACATCTGATGTTCTTGTGGCTGCCATGGTTCAAGCAGGGGGGATAGAGTGAGCTGACCATCCCCACATAACGATCAGTATGTCGTGTATGGGCCTCTTGCAATTTAAATCATACGTAAGGAGACAAACGTCCTCCTTCTGGTGTAGTTAGGAGAGGGGGTGCTAACTCAGGTGTCGTTCTCGTCATATGACCGCGGTTCAAAATTATGAGGTACGTCCCAAAATAGCTCTCGTGTTGCTTCAAATCTGGACGTTAGTATAATTAAATTATTCAAACATGCTCATGGGATTTTTTATCTTCTGAATTAATTGCTAGTTTGACTTAATAACTTGTTGATTTAAATATCGAGGATTCTATAGTTTGATGTATGATTCAGGCATGTCGTTATATGCGTAATGGTTAAGAAAGCTTACAAAGTAAACATCGCAATTTTTAGAAAAGATAGTTGATTTTTTTCATGTTTTATTAGGATGCCAGATTAAAACATGCATTTTTTCATTAGCACGCAGAACTACAGACCCCTCACACACCACGAAAAAAAAAAAACCCTTGTTAACTTTTGAGATAAAAAAAAAAACTAATCTTCGAAGATCACGAAAACTGAATTTCGAAAACATAAAGCTTTTTAAAAACTTTTTAAGTAAAAAAGATGTATGACTGGTCACGTATTTTACTACGAAAAACATTTTACAAGCCAGAGAAAAGAAAACATTCTCTGCGTAGCTTTTAAATATTTTTTTTTCATGCATAATTTCGCTGCCTTGTTCTCACGTTATGAAATATTTTGTAGTGAAGGCATCTTTTCTCTTTTTTTAAATCGTTTACTTTGTTATGTCTAATGAAAATTATGATGCATATTTTATCTTTACTATTAAAGACGAATTTATTCCTTCTGTAAATAAGAATAAAAAAAGTACATCTGAAAATAAATTACACAGCTTAATATTCTTTTCAAACTTTACTCAAATAATGGTTTTGGTATTTTTAATTCTGAGACCCAACAACAAAACTATATTAGGTGATAGTAAAATAATTAATGAAAGGATCTTTATACTAGTTTATAGCTTAAGAATGTAATTTTATACCTAATAAATCAATAAATGGTAAGTTTTTAGCAAATTAGTAATTAAGTGCATTACTTTTCATTTCATTCTAATGTAAAACGATGATTTCATGAATTTCCTAATATCGAGCATTTTATTTGTCAAAAATCAATTTTCAAATACAAATCAAAGAGTTTAAATGAGAGTACTGTCTCAGTTGAATTCTTTTTAGTAGGGGTAAAACATATAAATTTGTTTTTCTTATTTCAACATATGAATAAATGCTTGAAAATCAATTTATGTGGATGAATATTTAATATATGACTTGATATTTTCAATAAATAGTTTTTAACAATGTACTTGAATGAATAGTTATCAAGTATTGTTATGAGATTTATAAATATTCATTATGCTAATAAAAGATATAATTCTTTTTGGTGAAAAGAAGAATTTAAAGCATGCTTTGACTTATAGACATTAAATGATACCAAATGACGAAGAATGGTTTGAGTACATGAGTACCAGTGCTAAGCACTTCTGCTCAGTCTTGTTGCGGCTTTAACCACAGTTCATAAGCACATCGAAAACGCCAAGACTGGAAATCAGATGAATAAAGAAAATAAAGAAGCCAGGCAAAGAAAGATAAACAAACTTATATAAATACAATTATTACAATTAACATGGCTTCTACAAAATTTTAATGGCCATGGAAGGTGTAACTTCTAGGCCTAAGTCTAGGTCAAGTTAACTTCACAGGATTGATAGAGGCGAGATTTATTTATGTAGATACTGAGGCAGTCGGTACATACAACTATTAACCCTCAAGTGCTACATGTTAACTTGTACGATTCTACCCTACTCGGCTTCTCGGTCTATAATACCTGTATTCACATAAATCAGAAATATTCCATTGTGTGTGACTGGTGACGAAGTCGAATCAAGACTACTCGTTAATAAAATAACAAATTTAATGAAACAATTAAATTAAAATACTAAATCATAAAATCATTATACAGCTAGCTAATCAAATGATACAAGCAAGGAAGAGCAGAGAATGAACAGCAGCAATCAGTGCTTATATACAGTAACAGGCTCGTCGCTATTGGTCGATAGGCGACATCACAAAGAGGGCGGTTCCGATCTGCATGAAATCACAATTCAGGATGTTGCCAGATGCCGCGATGATGCCACAAAGGAAGTCCGTACGGCATTGTGAAAAATATTTATTATGGGGATTTTAGAGGAAGCATTTTGTAGTGTTGTTGAGAAAATTAAGTTTAGAATTTTTGTGAGCAAAAAGAATTTCAGAACGAATGAATAGATAAATGATACCAAATTCTCTAGCCTGTTGTTGCCTAATAAGAAAATTTAGTTTCCTAATTGTAGTTATTTTGTGTAATTTTTACATTTCTGTTTTCAGGTGTACGACGCCCTTAAAGGGATTCCAGGTTTGCATGTTTATTTAAAACGGGAAATACCAGAGCATTATCATATAAAACACAACAGATTAGTATTGCCAATCCTTCTGGTGGCTTCCAAAAATTATTATATTCGAGGAGTAAGTATAATACCGTTCTGTCAAACTCTATTATTAACGCAGACGATTCTTTTAAATAATTATACATGCATATAATAAGCGCTAAACAATGTTTTCTTTCAGAATTTCTTGTTTATTTCTCCCAGTATTTATTTCTTTGTGACATGCAGTGAAATAATTTGATGTTGTTTTACTTTATGGTATAAAAAGTAAACATAAAACGGGAAAAAGTTTTCTGCTTAGCCGCTTCCAATCTTTTTTATTTAAAAGTTATGAGTTGAATGTAATTTGTTTTCCACTTTGTGCATCTGAAGTATTGATATATCCTTCCATTGCCAGTTGGATATTCCAGGGAAAAGCATTCCAACAGGATCTTCCATATCACTAGGCTCTCACGGGTACGATCCATACGAAGTTCCTGACATGAGGGGGATTTTCTTTGCAAGAGGACCAGGTGAAATTTTTTCCTTCCTTTGAATTTGATTTTGTTAGGTAATTGAAGACTAAAAATGGCACATGTTGTACGGGAAACTAGGGATACTTGACCCTACGTGATTTTCTCAGATTCTGAGATAATTGGTAAGTTGTGCGTGACATTTTTATTCGTCCTTTGGTCACATGGTCAATTGGAGAGGATTTTCATTCCACACTGAAAAGTCATCATAATGGTGTGTCGGTAAATATGTTTTGGGGATACAAAAGTAAATTTTAACTTCTTTATTTCTCGTTGGATAGGAAATTTAATATTGAAGATATGATGAATTAAAATATTTCTGAGTTTCAGCATTATTCAAGCTATGATTTGATATATGATGTTATGCAGTATCTTAAATATAAGTGATTTAATTTTTAGATTATTTAGAGAAAGTCAAGTTAGGGATACTTGACCCTAAAATGTTAGGAATACTTCACCCTAATAAGTTAGAGATACTTGACCCTTTAAAAAGCTATTGCAGCCGCGATGTCGTAGCCCACCGCAGCATATTTTGTGGTTGGGATCAGTTTTCTGGTGCGTGGAGTTTGTCGGCAACATGGAAACTGCAACTCAAATATAGAGAATAATTATTTAAAAATTGTTTGTTAGTAATTATTTAATGAATAAAATTCCTTTTTAATATAAATAATACATATAATTATTTTAGTAAAAATTTTAAAAAGAATTGAAATTTAATAAATCTATTTTTCCCTCTAATGAGAAAGAAAGATTTATTTATTATTTTAATAAAAACCTTTTGCTCTAACTATTTGTCATCGTTTGGTTTTACTTAACGTTCCGCCATTTCTGTTGAGTCTGTCTTTCTTTCTTCATTTGAATTTTCTCCTAAAATATATTTCTATTCTTTGGCTTTTATTTTTCTTTAAATATTAGAAGAACCGAGTAAGTCTATTAAACTTCTCAATTTCTTTGTTTTGTACGGCAGTTTTTTAGAACTTTTTTTTTGCGTTTTGATGCTATTCTGTGTGTTTTTTTTTTAATTTTTGAAAACAGGCAATTCTTCAACGTGCTAATGACGTTGCTAGGTTTCCAGTTCTATTGCTGTAATTTTTTTGATTTAATTAAACCATTATTTTAATTGTCTTACTAAATTTTTAACTAATTTAATTTAATAACTAGAATTAATTTAATCTATTGACTAGATTATATTAATAACAACTGCGTTTTATAATAACCATTTTATTTAATTTTTAATATTAGTTTCATTAATATTATTTGATAATAAAGACTTTTTCTAATTCAGTAGTTTTAACGTAATATCTGAATTTCGCGTACATACAAATGATCAAAAGAATTTAAGTACTCTTTGTATGTAGAGTCAAGTATCCCTACCCCTAGGGTCAAGCATCCTTGGCTTAGGGTCAAGTATCCCTAAAGTTAGGGATACTTGACCCTAGGCGATTTCATATAATATATTTATTTTATAATTAAATGAGATATCAGTTTAACATAAGTACATCTGTCATTCTTAAAAGCAAATCCTGTTTTGATGCTAACATTTCAAATATTCGAGAAATATGAAAAAAAGGAAAAATAGGGTCAAGTATCTCTAGTTTCCCCTATGTGTTAAAAGCGAAAATGTTGGGTAATTGCAAAGTAATGATCGATCGAGTTGGGACTTTTCACAAGAGACTTTTTCACGTTTACATTATAAAGCATTTCTCACTTGACACTTCTACATGCAAAATGGTGTTTGCATTTTTTTTGCACTTTTAGGTTTCAATTCATACCTTTTAAAAGTTAAAAAGGTTTATCCTTAATTTCACCAAACTATTTTATCTCGTAGTATACTAGAAACCGGCTCTTGTGCCATTAAACACCAAATTCCATTCCAAGCTATTTAAAATTATAATTCCAACGTATTTGTCTCAAGGGTATTATCAGAGTCCTAATTATTTTACCGTTTTTAAACGAAAAATTTCAATTTTGGCAGATAAATATACAGCATAAATATCGCAGGTTGTATGTGCTGTATCAATATTATTAGATCACACAGTCACTGGTTGTATTGAGTAACAATATTATTAGATTTCTTTCTATATGAAAATTACTACGAGATATCTAATGGGAAACTAGTTGAAAAGTTGGAAACATTTTTAAACAATTAGTTTTTTCATGAAAACACTTTTATAATTTAATTCAGATATTGAAAAGAAAATTTTAAAATAATTAACATTATTTTGCATTAATATTTTAGACGAAAAGAATGAATCTTTTCCTTTGAGAAAAAAAGCTCACGAAATTTAATATCAAGACTAGAAAAGAATTGGTATGACAATTTTCTTAGATTCAACTGCTAAAAATTAGTGGTAATTATCGAAATTCTCTGATATTACGCATTCATGATATAGGTGCATGTTATAAATTATATTGCTTTATATATCATGATATATTAATCTTATTACATACCAATTTCTTAACTAAACGTTAACAATTTTAGAATTGTTTGCTTTTCTCTACGGGATTTCTAGGAATAAGGTTATTAACCCCTTAAGTCTCGCATTTTCTTTGCTATCTAATAAAATGATCCCTCCTGTTTTGGAAAGGGGCTGTCGTTTTCATTCATCTAAGAAGGCATAGAATACTTGAGACGCTTATGGATTCTACGTAATTTTTGTGAGAAATTAAAAGCCAATTAAATTTACTAATAAGATGTCCCCTCTTGTTTTGGAAAGGGGCTGTCGTTTTCATTCATCTAAGAAGGCATAGAATACTTGAGACGCTTATGGATTCTACGTAATTTTTGTGTCAAATTATAAAGTCAATTAATGATTAAATTTTAGTTTATAAGCCTAAAACTGCGAAAAATCGATACACGCCAATATGACGGGCGCGAGACTTATGGGGTTAATGTGAGCAAACAATGAAATTTTCTAGATTAAAAAGCACTGATCAAATTTATATTCACCACTATGAGTAAATTTTAAATATGCATTAAAAACAATTAAATATGAAAATGTTTTGTCATATATATTGCTGGGAAATTATTATAAATTTAAAAATAAGCTGTAGTTATTAACTTTATTTTAAGTAATAAATAAATTTCAATTATATATGGAGATTTTTTAATTAAAATTTTATGATGGTTATTAATTATTGTATGAAAGAGAGATATTTTTGAGATTTAAGAAATATACTTGAGTTCAGGAAAACACTAATGTGCCTCTGACCATTTAAGTAACAACAACCTCTGCAACAACTTTAACAACAACCAAGATATTTTATTAAAAGAAATTGTATCATAAATCTTTTCCTTATAGATTAATGACGCATAATAAAGATATAGGTATTCTTTTCTGTTAATCAGTAAATAAAGTCAATGGCTCATTAATGAAACAATGCTCAAATAAATGGCTTATCGTTTTACATTTATTTCTGTTTTTTAAAGCTAATAAGTAGAGCAGAGTAGAGTAGGATAGAAACTTTTATACGTAATCTCGCTAAAAGCTGCTTTGTTTCTAATTTATTAGGTGAAATTGATAGTAGAAAATCTTCTTTAAATTGATTAATAGAGGACAGGGAAAGAAAATATCGAAAAACATCAAACAGCCTCAAGCATGATATGCTTATCTTAGAAAAACACATTCAAAAGTTAAACACAGTTGAAAAGGAGCAAAAAGTAAACAATTTAACGTTGAATGTGACGCAAGAAATACATGATAATAAAATTTATTTTTTTTGCATCATCTGAAAGTTCAAACATCCACGAGAAGGAGAATGGAATGCAACCAAATTATGTCTTAAAAGATATCTATGGTTCTCATATTTTATGCACTAAAATATAATGTGTTCTATAATTTCTTCTTGCTTGCCCATACTACAGAGGGGAGAAAAAAATATGTTATATGTAGCCTTAGTAGTTTTGGTTCTAAAACGTGACAGTAGAACATCCATGTTTCTATTGAAAAAGAGTTAATAAAAGATTTTCGCACAGTGAAGATTGTAAATATTTTTACCAGTTTTGGGGATAATTAATTTACATTACGTGAACATGCACTATATTTTTATAGCTGATCTCTGATAACTACATATTTTAATGTTTGTCAAAAAATTAATGCATTTCTATCGGATACGGGGGAACAAGGGGACATTGATACACTTTTTTCGGAAAGCTAAAAATTGATTTTACCAACGGAAATGATTAGAGCTAATTCGCTATATTTGTGCATTTGTTGATATAATATAGGATTGCAGTCGAGTTTTGGTCATAAATGAAGAAATAAAATCTTTATTACACTTTTTTCCTAAAATTGAATTTGTATCAGTTTGCCCCATACAACGGGTACATTGATACACACGGAAATATCGAAAAAATGATAGTTAATAGGTCTGGGATCAAAACGAGAGGTGTTTTATCAATAAACTTTATATTCCAAATCAACGTTTAAAAGTTTAACAAAGTAACAACCTTTTATTTTAATCAAAATTCAACATTTTTAATGAGACTGGAAAAATGAAACAATAATGTTTCAGAAAATAATTTATCTCTACAAATAATAGAGGAAAATGTGTGTACATGTGTCTAAAAATACTTTGGAGGGAGGGAATGTTATTCTTGAAGCCGTTTTTGTAAATTTTAATTAATTAAAAATTAAGGGAAATTTTCGCAATCTTACTTGATGACTTACGAAAAGAATGTAGAACAAAAATAATTTTCACACCATCTGAAAATACAAAAAATTATCTATTCGATGACATTAATTAAGTTCCCATACATTTTGTTCCAATTTTAATAAATTCGTAAAAAATATTTTAAACCTAATTTACAAAAAATACATTTCATTTTTGCAATGAAATTCAAACCATGTTCATTGGTTAAAACAAATACTTAATTGTGTGTTTCTCTTAGATAGTTCATTTTTGAGTTTTTTTCCATTTCTGAAGACGACTTTGCAAAGCAGTCGCTGTTAGGCGTATTGATACACACAGAAGATGCTTATCAATGTGCCTCGGAAACAACTGTATCAATCTTCCCCGGAAACAACTATATAAATCTGCCGCAAGAGACTTTTTTACTTAAAACAAGGCGTCGAAAAAAGCAACGCTAAAAAACTTGAAAACTTTATATAGATCAGAAAAATAATTGTTTGCCTACATTTGGAGTAGATTTCTTGGCAGGAAAACGTGATTAGTGAAAGAAATCACACAACACGTACTTAGAGTAAAATTTACTTCGACTAGAAGATTAACGGCTTGATTCATTTGTAAATTAACTTTTGACTTAACGTGGCCGAAAAATATACCGTGTACTAAGGTTTACAGTGGCATATATATGAGGGGATATGAACATCTTGAGACAATCCAATCATCAAATTTTTACAACTGTATCAATGTTCCCACGTATTAATCGAGGCCGCGGTGGCCTAGTGGTAAGGTCTCGTCCTCGGGACTGCAGGGTCGCAGGTTCGAAACCCGATTCCACCGAAGATCCGCCGCGTATGGGGCCTGTTGCACGCTAAATCATACGTAGTGGCCAAACGCCCCCCCCCCCCGCTGGTGTGGCGCAAAAAATACCCACACTGGCCCGGCCTACCCAAAAAGGGTGTAAGGCCGGTAGAGGACCAGTGGGGAGACCTCCACCAGCATGTGGAGGACGGGATTTATTGTTTACAATAAAAAAATGATACATGCATTGCCCGAACAGGGGCAGTAATTTTAAATACAAGAGAGCTGGGAGTGTAAACATGGCTCGACCCACCTCGGTGGGGAGAAAATAGCTTGAATTACTGCTCGGGCAAACAAGGAACAGTAAAAATATATAAAAATAGATAAGTATTGAAAAAGAAACAAACAAATAAACACAGAAAAAGCAGTAAAAATCAGATATATAAAAAGGTCAAATATTTTGAAACCCCATAATATAAAAACAAAACATACACAAACAATATTACACATCAAACGACACACAAAACACAGATAGAAACTGTACCAAACAAAGAATTAAAAATACATAAATTAATAATAATAATAATAATTACTTCTGAGATAGAGAGGAATAAATTCCGTTAGTCAACGGTAATGCACGTCCCGCATATAAGGGAATATCAAATTATCGGTTACAGAATGTTTTTTTGAGTAAAACTGCGCAAGTTAAAAATTACTTTATGTCCTATACAGGATAAAAACGGCCAATGGGAGAGGAAAAGGAATGGAATTATGTAGTCTAAAAATAAAAACAAGGTCAAAAAGTAGAATGCATAGCCCTATCCCCCCAAAAAAAATCTAAACAACGTTAGGGCATTAACAACGTGGCAACAGGTTTCCAGAACTGCGGAGAGACTCGGGAATTGGAACAGTCATCTATTGTCGGGGCCAATGGACCAATCGTTGGTGTGGCGCGGAAGCTTGGAGAGGGGGGTGCCAGCTCAGGTGCCCTCCTCGTCATCTGACCGCGGTTCAAAATTACGAGGTCCGTCCCTAAATAGCCCTCGTGTTGCTTCAAAACGGGACGTTAATATAACCTAACCTTAACCTTAACCCACGTATTAATCTACCCTATCTCACCCTACTTTCAATGGTCAAAAACTAAAGCCAAGATATACGCCAAAAACCTTAAAGAAAGAAACCATCGAAAAGGTGCAACTCCGTAGATTAACACGACTGCCTCCCTAGTGCAGTCGAATTGTACCTTGTCATGGGGAAAAAAGCACGACAGAAGCTTTACTGCTTTAACACGTAGAGTTTGCCATCCCAATCGTATCACAATATCTCGCACCCGGATTCTAAACCGGGTAAGAGGGCAGAGAAATGAAACATCGTTTTTTCGACATTAACTCTCTTGGCGGTCTAGAAATGTCGCCTTAACATTGACAAAAGCCGGTCTTTTTTTGGGAAAGTGAGGTTCTGAGATCGTTTTGGAGTTAAGCGCGGTGGGGGTCTATTTATCCTTGCCCATCATAGACCATTTCCATGAGCCTTAAGGGAAATGTATAGCAGGGGGTAAGGTGGTGGATTAAATGACCACTCAGATTGAGAGAGTCCAATTCATGTAGCATCCTCCCGAAAAGTCCCGTGGTTAAAGGGGCTAGGAGAAAAAACTCGCCGTAGATTAAAAGAAAAGCCTATTAATCTGATAGTAACAATTTAAATGATATAGTTATTTATAAAAAGTACCCCTATAAAATGAAGAACAGTGTGAAGATAAAGTGAAAGAAACAAAATGGATTATTTCGGCTTCTTGTACTTCATCAGGGGTCAAAGAAGAAGCAATGATTCAAAACAGGACTTTTTTCTCTGTTTAAGGGTTTGACATCGGTCAAAATATAACCCTTAATTGACCCTAAAAATCCTGAATTGGAATGGAAGAAAAAGGAAATCTTCAAGAAATAAAAAAAAAAACAACTCGAACAAAGAGAAGAAAGATTTTCAGCCTTACCTCATTTCCCAAAAAACGCCATTTCAAGAATCCCCGCCTAATTAAACGAGTGCAACAAATAGGAATGGAGAAAAAGATAACCTGTTGAGTAAGATGAGTAACGCACCATCTATTGAAGACAAATAAAAACAAAAAGGATATATATATATATTATTATTATTTTTATCATTTTTTATTTTATAATTTATTTTATTTTATTATTATTTTTATCATTTTTTATTTTATAATTTATTTTATTTTATTATTATTTTTATCATTTTTTATTTTATAATTTATTTTATTTTATTATTATTTTTACAAAACTTATTTGTATTTTCCTTAATTAAAGCATCAATATTGCAGTAGTTCCTAGAAAAAATGAAGCTATAAAATGAAGCTATAATATAATTTAAGATAGCTTAACTCTTTAACTACTGGTACTTCTAGTACAGCCGATCGCTCTAAACGCAAAAAGAAATATATATATCATGTTTCTATTGTGATATAGTGGCGAATAAAAATATCTGTATGACCATGTAGGCAGCTTGTAATTTACAATAAGTATTTATATCAAGATTAGTTTGTGGACATGAGTACCGGTACTAGGAACTTCTAAGGATATGTTACTTTTAGTTATCTGTATGAAAAAAATACTTTTATCAGTTAGTGGTTAAATAAATGTTAAGACAAAAGATTTATTTAATTTTTTTATATATAAAAAATACTTTAATAATTTAGTGGTACATAAGCCACAACCACAGCATGTGATTTATAAACCACACCCGCATCTGGCTATAATTTATGTATGTGGTTTATAAACCACAACCGCAGTAAAAGGGTTAATTTAGTTAAAAGCAAATGAAAAAAGCTAAACTTTTAAAAATATTTTTCATTTTTTAACGAATTTAAGCGAAATGTTTCCAATTTCTCTAAAGCACCTGTTATATAAGGTTCATAAAAAAAGTTCATATTTATATCTGCATTATTTTTCCAGAAAATTCAACTTCGTTCAAAAATGTATTATAAGTAATTTTTTGTTTTTCTAAATTAGCGGTACTAAAAGTTTCTCATTCTAAAAGGGTTTCTGCATGGTAGTTTTTCAGAAAAAACTGGTGGAAATTAAGATTGCAGTTAACATTTAGTCTCACTTACAATGACTGGAAGAATTTTCGAAATTGGAAAAACATTTCCGATGCATTTCCCCCCCCCCCCCAATTTGATATTTTGATGACAATTCTACTGGACTACGCTCCTTTCACTAAACTACGTCGCTGAACATGGTGAACTTGAGATTGCTAAAATAACAGGAAACCGATACAGTGTGGTATGTTTTTGTTTTTGTCAAAAACAAATAAGAATGATGAAAAGAGTTTAATGATGAATATTGAATTGAAATGGAGGGCAATTAATGATAAAAAGATGTTCGAATTCGGTTCTAGAATCCATACATTATGCGTCAGCAGATGTCAATCGAGTCGACAACATTTGTAACGACAGCTTTCAATTCAAGAAGAGTCTTAGGACTTGTGAGCCACAATTTGCTCTTCAAATAACCAGACAAAAAAAATCACATGGGTTGAAATCCGGGAAAAATGGTGGTCATCTGTTGAATCTTTATTCATTTTCGTTTGTGACAATCAGAACTGAACAACACACTTAAACTCACCGCTCGCTAACGAAACACATACCTGTACAAATACCCGCTCTAATGATCATGCGCACCAAGTTTGGTCTCGCTTTCTCGCACCTACCGCCATCTATTAGATCGTTTTTCAAACATTACTTGCTGGACCTGTAGTTGACGATAACATTTTTGCTTAGCGAATACTACTGTAAAGTTAACGGAGAAGTTCCTTCCTATGAAACCGATTTCAATTAACGAGATTTTGCACAGTAATTTTAATTATTATTCTAATTATATATATATATTTTTTAGGTCTGAAAAAGAACTATATCTCACCTCCTCTTCAAATGGTAGACATTTATGGAATTTTATGTGAACTTTTAGGCATCCAGCCGCTGCCAAATAACGGCACTAAAAGTGTCACAAAAGGAATTGTTGCTCTTCCTCTTTCTTCAGCCAACAGACTTGCATACGCCTGTGTGGACCTTACAACTGGTGTTTGTGTAATTTTATATATATTTGTGTCCAATCATCTCTCCTTTCTGACGTGACAGAATACGAAAATATCATTTTATACGTTGTTTTTAATGCATATTCAGAAAATTATCATATGTATATATTTACATTGTGTACGAAAATGATGTTGAAACATGTAAAACTCTGTTGAGTAATATTGTACAAATATCATTGGTAAACTGCTAAAAGTCACCAAGTCGAAAGAAAAAGGAAAATGAGTTAAGATGGTGTTGTTTTAAACTGCCATCTCTGTAACAAAAAAAGTCCTGCATATTAATATATCGTCAGCATACAATAAACGCTGCACATATATTGATATGTACATTTTTTTCTTTTCCCTGACAGTGTGTGCGGTGAATTTTGAATCACCCTGTATTACATAGGTACTTAAAATTTAAAGTAACAATTAATTTATTATATATTGATTTCACTAATCATAAATGTAATTCAGTGCTATTTAAAATTCCTAAATCCCGAAAAAAATTTCAAAACAGTTGAAACCAACTATGGAATTTCAATAGGCTATTTTACAGTGCAGTCAACGAAGTCCATGATCCTTTAATAATTCTGAGAAATGAGTGTCTAATACTTGCTTCCTTTGAAAAGAAACTTTTTATTTATTAATTCATCACAAAAATAAAATTAATTAATGTTATGTACTTTTTTGTTAATAAAAATTTTGAAATTTCAATGAATAATGATCAAATTTTGTGAATAATTATGCAACTTAATTATCTAAATATCTAAGTTAGTTAATTAATCACCTAATTTATTTAATTAAAGGTGTTAACTGTTTTTATTTTCATGGACTGCATTTGCGTTTTTGTAAAAGTCAAAAAATGGATTGAAAATATACAGAAATTTTATCATCTCATTGTTTTACGAATTAATCAACAAAAATGAAAAAAGTAAGAGAAAAAGAGTAAAATACTGAAATCAACAAAACTTGAAAGCAAAAACCCTAACAGTTTCGTAAACAATAAAAGCCAAAAATATTACATTATATTAAAGATAATATATTGTTTCCAGAGTGCACTAAATGCTGCTACGACCTAGAAACAATAGTTTGTTTTTAACAAACATGACTAATTATCGATGTCAGTATCATTACATTTATGCTTCTCACCAAAGTAATGCTGTACATTTGGCAAACAGACACACCATTTCTTTCTTTTTGTTAAGCGCAGTCTCTCTTGAAAATCCCTGAATCTCCTAAATTTCAGGGACTGCTAACGCATGATTTTTATTGAATTTGCATTTACAACGTTGTGAGTGATCTCAGGGTTTAAGAGGAAAGTACGTAAAGCGAAACAGGCTCAGAATCTAATAAGACCAACTTGAATAAAGAGAGCAACAAAACTAATAACTCCAATATCTGTTGCTAATCGTCGATGGTGCCATTATTTTTTAACTTCTGAAGGTGCCTGAAATCGCATAGGAAGAGATCTGGGTTGCAGAACAGTATTTACATTTATAATCACAACTAGATAAACCTAGAGTGTGAAAACCAACACTGATAACAAACTACTGAATGAAACACGTTTACCATATACTTATGGTTATAATATAAGCTGAACTACTTACTAAAAGTGCTGGCGGTAGTGTTGTTCAGAGACACGGACATATTTTAAACTAAACTTACGCATTAAAGTAATAATTCTTAATATAACTTTATCCTTTAGCTCAAATATTCACTACCAGAAAAATCTTATAGTAAATGACGCAGTCTGTGTAAAAACTACACTCCCTTTTCACAAAAAATAATTTTTCTACATTTTATCTAATCTTTAAACTAAAAGTGAATCAATTCAATCATATCAAGTCTAGACAGCTACTGTTCAATATTAATTAGGCAGCGAAGCGTATGACGTTGATGAATTTGCCCTGAATGGATTTTGGGTAAACTTACTTAATCTTTATGCTACTCTGAATCTTCATTAAGCCTAATATTGCCAGCTTTGTGCATTCTATCATGTTAAAGAATTTCAGGATGTATGAAACCTTGAGATTTTAGATAAGTTATTCAGTAGTGAACTTTATTAAATTAAATGCATAAGAAGCCGAATTAATTATAAAAAAAATTGCATCTAATATTTGCTTATAATGAAATTGACAAAACTTGCGTGTGAAACGGATTTTTAAATATGAAGTGAACAAAAAGAAATCAGTCTGATCACAAATTTTGAAGTGTTGCCACACGTATTTCAGAAGGGTATGGTTTTAGAGAAGATGTTATCTATAGATATGTTTAAAATAATTCGCAAAATCAGAAGACCAATCCCTCAGCCCCAACCACTGGACCGATTTCGACAATTTTTACTTCGTATGAAAGTTTATGACGTCTAGATATGTCATCAATGGTCGTCTGCCCCCCATCAACCTCCATATTTGAGAGAAATCGAGGAAACACCGATAATCTGTACACTCTCTATGGGAAAAAAAAACCTTCACGGAGTTCCCCAACCACAGGACCGATTTTGACAATTGTCATTTCATATGAAAGCTTATGACGGCTGTATTTGCCATCAGCGATCGCCTGCCACTGACTGCAGCCATTTTTGATTTCATATATCGCAAAATAAAACTTTGGCAGAGTCCCTCAGACTCTACACCCATTATTTTGACAAGTTGCAACCATAGCTATAGGCTATTAATATTGCGGGCGAATAGCTGGTCGTTCATTTAATGCATATAATCAACATTTCGTATAAGAATTTTTCCACTGTTATTTATTATTAATCAGAATATTCCTTCCATTATTTATTTTTAATTAGAATATTCCTTCCGTTATTTATTATTTAATTAGAATATTCCTTCC
>BGPR01000347.1:581301-621579 GCA_013235015.1 Araneus ventricosus
TAGAATATTCCTTCCGTTATTTATTATTTAATTAGAATATTCCTTCCGTTATTTATTATTAATCAGAATATTCCTTCCGTTATTTATGATAAGTAAGAAAATCCCTTCCGTTATTTATTATTAATCAGAATATTCCTTCCATTATTTATTATTAATCGGAATATTCCTTCCGTTATTTATTATTAATCAGAATATCCCTTCCGTTATTTATTATTAATCAGAATAGTAGACACTTTCCTTCGCACCATTCCAAGATAGCTCGAGTGCCTACGATTTTCCAATTCCAAGAAGCCTCACCTAAATTTCCTGAAAATATCTTGAAAATGTGTTGAATCACTCCAAAATGAAGCATCTGCGGAAGCAAATAGCGATGAATCAATCCAAAACGAAGTAAATGCCTGGAAGTAATTTCAAGGCGCTTAACGCCACGCATTCGACGAAAAACAATTCGGATTAATCCGTGCTCAAACTATTTGCACAGCAGTGTTCTTATATTTTGTTTCAATTCTTTTCATAATTTCCAATACGATATTATCATAATATAAGCTAGAAAATAAATATTAATCCCTACCAATGAATCATTTTTGATATAATAAAAATTGTACTAACTAACATAAACCTAACTAACTAACATAAACTTTGCAACTACTAACATAAACCTAATGGTGTAATATTTCTAAGGGCTATTCGCACATTCAACGAATCTAAGACATAAAATGTGTCCACGATTTTCTTTTTCAGCTTTTCTAAATGCGGAAAGGAGAAGTCTAAATTTCAGAGGAAATGAAACTATTGAATCGATGGGTACTATATCTACAAACCCATACCTGACAAAGCTGAGATTTTGTTGATGATAATGCTTAAAATTTACTTTTTATGTTATTTATGTTATGCAGGGTGGTCACTAAGTCTTTCCCTAATACAATAATTTATTGTAAAAAAACTATTATACTTTGGTATATGGTTGTTTCGATATATTGCAAAGACGTTCATAAAGTTTTTAATAAAACCGCTTAGGTTAGTAAATTTCAATGCCAGCACCCCTTGGGTATCGAAGAATGTCAAGCCGGAATTACAATTCTCGCCACCTATTGTTCAACATTTTGGCTCTCATACTAGACAGCATCTGTGATCCAAACTTTGAGTGTATCAATATCTTGCTAACTCGAATAAACATTTCAAGCTATTGAAATTTCAAAACAAATCTGCAATTCTTTAGCTGCAGATTAAAAATTCAGCTGGTTTTTTTTAAACTATGGTGATTAAGACTTTTTTAGGGGGAATTTCCTTTCGGAAAAGAGAAAAAGAAATCTCTTGAAATATATATTGACTTTCTTTTTAAATTAACATTTGTATATTAGTTTAGTTACATTTTGAGGGGTTTTCTGTTGTGGTGGTGGTGGTTCCCTCACACGAGTAGTCAGTATTTGTTGTTAATGTATTTCGCATTGTATGAATGTAAGCCTATTTTATGGTATTATATATATTATTATTTTTGAGGATTGTATTTTTATTCTGTATTTGTTATTTTATTGTATTTATTATATTTTATTATTTATTTTATTTGTTATTTTGTTGTATTATGTGTTTTATAGTATTTGTTATGTTTATTCTGTTTGTATTTGTTGAATGTTTGTACAATGTATCATTTTTACTTTCTCGTATACGAAGTATGCAAAGAGACAGTGTTGTAATCGCCAAAATATTCGAACTCGAGATTTTGACGAATCTTCACGTTTTAGACCTCCCTGAGTACGAAGAACACAATTTTGGAATTATGTCTGTCTGTGTGTCTATGAACACGATAACTCGAAAACTTGAATAGGCAGATGGATAAAATTTGGTACACAGTTTTATCATCATGAGTGTAGGTCCGTATCAAATTTTTTGGACCAAATCCGTTGAAGGGTTGATCATCTGTCGGTCTGTATAATCGCATATTTTTAATCGCAATAGCTTAACAAAATTACTTAGATAAATGAAATTTAGTACGTGGCCTTCTTACCTTAATTGTAGATTCGTGTCCAATATTCGTGACAATCGGTTAAAAAAAGACGTTCAAATTGCATAATCAATCAAGCATAGCAATCTCTGTGCACGCGGAAGGATTACGACACTTTGTCCTTGAGCCGGCAAGAGTGGAACCTAGCAGTGTGTGATAGATGCGTTTTAATCGGTACGCATCTCTTTGAATTTGGTTCTTTGCCTAAATATTTTACAGTCACTATAATCTACAATGAGCAATCTTCTAATAGTCATTGGATTCTGGGTTACAGTAGGTTCTAATTTTTTTATCCACGCGGGGGGAGGGGAAACAGCACCTTTTTGGGGAAGTATACGAGAAAGTCTAGGGGAGACCACTCCCGCTGCTATTTGTACTCTTGTACGTTAAAACGTACCATACCCTATGGGTGAGTCGGTCGGCGTGGGTAATAAATAAATAAATATCTTCAATGGTGCTGAAAACACTCTGTCCTTTATCTAACCCAAATAAAGGATCACAGATGCTGTGTCTAGTATCACAGCCAAAATGTTGAACAATACGTGCCGAGAATTGGAATACCGCCTTGATATTCTTCGATCGACCAAGGGTGCTCACATTGAAATTTACTAACCTAAGAGGTGTTATTAAAAACTTTATAAGCGTCTTTACAATATATCGAAACAACCATATGCCAAATTACAATAATTTTTGTAGAATTATATTTGTAATCAGGGAAAGACTTTGTGACCGCACTGTAGTTTTCATGAACTTTCAATTTATTTTCATGTGACATCAAACATGTTTGAAAAATTAAGTATTTCTTGTAGACTTGTAGGATGGAATATTTTTCAGGTTTTCAGTAGCTATTGTTATTTCCTACAAGCTATTGGTGTATTTCATATTGATAATTGGTGTATTTCATAAAAATTTATTGACACTTAATTGCTCAACAGAGTTTTTCAAATAAATAGAGAATATGATCTCTTTACTTTATAATATCAAAATATAAATGAGCAATTGTTTTTAATTTTATTACGAATTTTACTATAAGTGCTGAGTGTATCACCGTGGTTATTTTTACAAGATCTACTTTTTATTCTCAAATGTGAAAAAGAATTGTTTGAAGAGCGGAAGAGATTTCGAAATGTAACATATATTTTTTCAATAAAATATTTATATAAAATTCTTTAATCGTTTATTTCATATGTTGCCGTAACTACAAACTTACGGACCATCATAAAATTTTATCTTCCTCTCACACAGTTACTTTTATTTTTTTTCCAGCTAAATATTCATCAAATGAAAGTCCACCGTACTGAGTACCTTATATATTTTTTGCATCTTTTCTGATGTATTGTCGATTTATACTTAAACTTAATTAAAGTGGTAATTATTCTTTTCAATTCTTTCAGATTTTCTGCATATATTAACACTTTTCGAGCCAATACAAAGTACCAGGTATAGCTGACTAAATTTAGTTTTCTTAAACAACGTAATAAAAACATATTACACGACAAACGATGTTTAAAAAACATTTGAATGGAACAAAATGACAGTAGTGTTTGATGATTATTTTTTTCTTTCTCTTTTCATGAAAGCATACATTTTTAATTCATTAACCCGGGAGGACGTGATCTACGAAGAGTAACGCGAAGACGTGCAAGGTGGGTGTGCAACCCCCAATTCGTTATTTAAGCAAAACTAGCAATATTTTTATGCTATATCCGTTCCAAATGATTCATTCAAACAGTTCTAGTTATACAAGAAAAACTTTTTAGACGAAAAATTTAGCAAATAATGCATTACATTATTCAGCGCATTGCGAACACATAAGAAAAGAATATTTCTTATATACATGTTTTCAACTTTTTTATAATAAAGAATCATCAATAGAATAATCTTTATACAATTTTATAAAAAAAATACTGCTTCTAATTTTCTTAGGTACACAGGAAAACAGTTTATTGCTTTTTTTCGAAATTCAAATAATAATTTGATGGGCTTTATCTTTAAATACAATAAATTCAGGGCGTAATACACTTTTATTTTTCAGAATAGTTTCTACAATTTTAAGCCTTTCCTCCAATAGTTTTTTTATGAAAGCGGATATATTCCAGCTGATTACATCTACATTACGTCCAGTTTAATATAAATTTTCCATCAATCTCTTGACATTTTCACTTATACTATTATCCAGTTTAAAAGTCTTGCACCTGCAAAAATCTTATTTTGGATATATAGAATGTTACGGAATCCACTTGTTTCCTCACTAAAACTTAAACATCGAGATAACAGTATTTTCTTGTCCATATTACGGTCACTCAATTGAACGAAGAAACTTGACGCGAAGACGCACTAGGGTGTGTTTCCAAAAAAAAAACGAATTCTTGAAACACGTTCCGTCTGTTGAATGTGACCTTAAATGCAGATAGCATGAGTTTGACTTATTTCAACTAAAGAGAAGTCAGCATTTTTCACATTTGACGTTGCGTTGGGTATCGGACACCCCTTGCGCGTCCTCGCGGGTTAAGTAAATTAACAAATTACATGCATATTCGAAATAAATTTCATTGATAATTTGATGCTTTTAAGCTTTTAACCTTAAAAAATTAACTATGCACAATTGTTTTTAGTTAGAAATATATATAATTATGCAATCCGTATCTTTGTTTATCGAAATTTTTACTTATCAAATATTTTTCAGAAATCCTCAAGTTCGACTTATAGAGATTGACTCGTTCGACCGTTATCGCACTCGTTATTTGATTGCTTTCCAGAATAACGAAATTCGGATAAAAATCTCAATGATAGTAAATAATAGAAAGTTTTAGAAAGAATAAAATTTTGCAGAAGAACTCATCATTATTTTATATGTCTAAAAATATATCTATGATTTTTCGCTAAAAGCAATAATTTTACATTCTGCTCTAACGGCCTTGAACTCTACATTCCTTAACAGATGAAGCAGAAGACTATAAAATCTCTTATATTGGGCGAACTGACACAAAAACTAGAAGAAATACTTTGGTGCCAAAGGCAGTTTCATAAAAGTTTTGTAAGATCAATTTTATTCACCAAAGGCAATCTTTAGATTGAAAAGAAAATGCTTCTTTTTTCCTTCCGAATGAATTTCCGAATTTTTATATTCTCTGGATTGATATAAACCAGGAAACTAATAATAAATTTTTAGCTTCCGCTGAAAAATTATTCGCCCCCTATTACATATAGATTTCTAGTTGAAAACTTTACAGAAATTTCCGGTCATAATTTGAAAGATAAACTCTATTTTGTCTCGTACAATAACGTAGTAGAATTTTCTCCTTAACCCATAAATACCCCAAATTATATTTTTTATACTAATATTACATGCCATGAAATCAACTGGGAAAATACTAACAAAATCCAGCCATAGGCCTCATACATGGCGAATCTAAAGTGGAATTAAGTTTCGAACCTGGTACCCTCCGGCGCAGAAGCCGGCACTTTACCCCTAGACCACCACGGACTTTATAGAACTAGGATCAGTATTATTACTGACTCATTTACTTTATCTTATTTAGAACTGATCATTCATGCTAGACGCATAGCACGTCTCATCATTTCTCGCGAGCGGCTCCCCACCCGAAAAAACCCGTGATATTTAGATATAGGATTTAGCAACATCTGTAGTAATGGATGGATCACATGATTTCACTTTCCAAACTTAGTCTTTTGGCGGATTTCCTCTAAAATGTAACACAGATTTACAATTCTGGTCTAAAAAATCTTATATTAAAATTCACCCCTCTAGCATGTTGAGTTTTTGATTTATCACATTTATATACACACGAGTATATAAAACGGAGCAGAGTTAACCCACTAATGGATTTAGTCCAAAATTTGGCACATTAAATAATGAACCCATGTGCCAAACTTCATCTACCCAGCTCATTGCATTTTTGAGTAATCTTGTTCACAGGAAGATAGATTTAATTTGAAATTTTTTCTGAGTATTCAAATTCAAGGAGGTCGAAATCTCGAAATTGAAATTATAATACTTTCTGTTTTCACACTGCTCAGTCAAGAAAGTGAAAACGCATAATAAACATTGTTTGATTATTTCAGTTGCATTTAGTTGCATCATTCAGAAGAAAATAAAACTAAACAAAGCAATGAAAACTAATTGAACTTGAACCTACCAGAAAGGAATATAAGGAGAAGTTTATTATTGCATTTAACTTTTTATGCAAAGTAATTATTTAGTAATTAATTCATGGTAGTTTATTAACTGAAATTCTATTCACAAGTTTATAAGGAGTAAGTGCATCTAAACTTCTAAGAAATTACATTTTCGAAAAAAAACAGCCAAAAAAACGCAAGAAAACCTCGTTTTTAATAAGTTGAATAGTTTTGAAAGAGTTCATAGATATTATGACACGAAACTGTCTCGACCAATCAATAGCTTTAAATAAAAACAATTTTTAACAGTTCACTTTATTAGTGTATCACACAATAGCTTTTTTATTTTAATTAATTTCACTTTTTAATCTTGAAATCAATTTTTCAAACTCTATCCCAAGTGGCGTCACTGGTACAGAATCAAAATTCAGTTTTCTATGGAAAATATTATGAAATAAATCAAGTTCAATCGAAGTGTTTAAAAATGATTGCGCCTGTGTTTAAGCAAAAATAGTACTGCATTCATAAAAATTTGCGGTATCAAGATTTTCATGAATCTTCACGGTTTAGACCTTCATGGATCTAAAAAAAATCTTTGGAATTAAGTCTTACTGTTTTTCTTTTGCCTTTTAGTACGATAATCTAACGTGAACAAGAAAAGCAATTGAAATTTGGTATGTGTTCTTTTCATCAACATTGCAGGCCAGTATCAAAGTTCGGACTAATTTTGTCGACGGGTTGAGTCTGACCATTTGTTCGCATTCGAAGACAATAAATGAAAAATGCAACTGGCTGACTAGATGAATTTTAGAATGTGATCTTAACACCAATATTACATAATTCTATCTAATTTGGGACTAGATCCGACAGAAAGGTAAACTTCCTCACTCTGCCCGCCCTTTTGTATGTGAACGCGATAATTCTAAAACTCAAAGAGTCAATAATAACTAGTAATTTGACCTGTCCTTACGGACATACAAATATCGAGCCACTGACAGTTTTGAAGAACGCCAGCAAATTCGAGTACAAAATTTCTTCACAAAGTATACTGCTTCATAGGAAAAAATGTTAGAATAACCAACACAATTTCTCAAAATTTCAAAAAGGTTAAATAAGATTCCATAAATAAGATTTCAAACGTTTTCTTGGCATTACATATTCGTTCATTACATAAGCAGATCTGTAACAACTTAGGAACCTGACAGGTCAATGCTAAGATGTTCATAGTGCATATTAGATTGCCTTTACAATATCACGAAGCTAAACATAAAACGCTTTAACTGTGCAAAGCCGTATTATCAAATAGGCAACTGTCTATGGGGCCCGCATCTTAAAAGGGCCCCGAGGCCTCCAGATTTGGTTTTATTTATTTAATTTTGTGGTACGTCCAGAATAGTTTAATTTTGTTTCTTCTTTTAATTCACAAAGACCGTGCACTCGATCTTATCCAAATTTAAATCAAGTATCGCTTAAATTTCGGAAGATTATTCTAACAACATTCCTAATTAATTACCTTCTGCAAGTTTCATATTACATTGTTACATAATTCTAAAAAAAATATGTTGCTTTCTAATTTTAAAAAAATGATTATATAAAACGCAGTATTTAGATTTTGTTAAAAAAAATCTGCTTTTTTTAACTATTTTGTATAAAATTAGTTTTAAATTTTAATTTTTTATGAATGATATACTGAAATTAACTCTCTTGAAAGTATCCGCAATTAAATGGTTTACTATTTCAGCTCGTCAAAATTCGCTATTTAAAACTGCTTATATATAGATTAAATTAAAATCAATACTAAAACATCTGGTTTTGGAAGTTGGAGATGGTTACAGGAGGCCCATAGACTTACATTGTCTAATGGCCCCTATAGGGCTTAATCCGGCCCTGTAACTGTGTAAGTATGAGAGACAGACAGGTGGATAACATTTCCACTGGTTTAAAACGGCGAAGAAATTCGTGAGTGTATTTATTTAAAGTACCTCTTAGCGTTGACGATTTGGTCAAAAGTTGGCACAGATCTGCAATCTAAGTGCAAGTACTAATGTCAAATTCCATTCATCTAGGTAGTTCCGTTTTTGAGTTATGGTATTCACATACACTCGGACAGACGCAGAGGCAAAATTCCAAATATGACATTCAAGATTCAGGAGGTCGAAAATACAAAAATTGATCTCAAATTTTTGATGTTTGCTATGGTCTATTCATACATACTTAAACCTCAACTTTAGAAGTGCGGTCTTACAGACCGCTAAAAATTGTTTACTCATTACACCCACTCTATTTTTATTTCAATTGAATGGATCCGTCCAATAGCTTTTCACTTTGTGATCTTGACTACACGTGTACATTTTCTTGAAGTTTCGGCGTATGCCTATTTTTAAATTCCAGTTATTTATTTTCGAGCGGTTTAGTAGACCGCACCTCCCTACTAGTGTTCCAATATTGTGAAAATACTGAAATTAGCACTGAAACTTAGATCTCGGAATATCATCGAACCTTCTGATGCTCATTATGATGCAGAACTTCAAAAACTTTTAAATGAAGTAGGAAACGATTTCATTAATGTGCAGAGGAGTTTTGGTAAAAGTTCCCATTCTTCTAATTCTGAATTATCCGAATTTGAAGATGGAGAAGATGAACAAGAAACTCGACCTTCTTCACGTAAAAAAATATTATTCCTGAAAATATTGTTTTAAATAGTCATTTGTTAAAACAAAATGAACTGTTAGATCTCTTGCTCATAATATCATCCGACTGGCTTATGGCTATTTTCTATAGGCTATTGGATATGATAACTGTAAATCATACATTTTGTATGAAAATTATTCTGTAAGCCCTGTTATGAATAGAATGCAGCTTTTAAAAGCTCTCGAAAGAGAATTAGTTACCCCCAAAATACGAAGAAGAATAAAAAATCTAAGAATAAATCAAGAATTGCGAGTGACAGTGAAGCGAATTGTAGGAAGAGATACTGAAGTCCAGAAGAGATTGATAATCATAGAAGACCGCCAGGTTGGAGGTGAAGAACATATGTAATTTATGTCCATAAAAGAAGAAATAGAAAAATGTATATTTATACATATACTGTAAAAAGCCCGTATGTTTAGAATGCATTAGGAAATTTTGTTATGGATGTGCGCAAAAATCTCAACTGAAATAATTCAGTATAATAACGAGTCAGTTTTAGCCAATGTCATTTTTTTATATATTATATTATAGCTAATTTTTACATTATACTATTTTTGTCATACATTTTTTATTTGGAAAAATACCATTTGAAAAATAAAAAAATATTTTTTTTTTAAGATTCATATTAGTTATACTTTGTACTCCGCAAAAAATGTATGCCACAAGATAATTTATTTTTCTGCTGATAATATATTTTTTAAATTTGGAAGAAATATTTTTTGTACGAAGAGGAATATCTACAGAATATATAGACAGAATTTCATAATGGTATTTTGATTAGAAAATTTTATTTGTATTTTTAAAGACACACCTTCACATTTTTGTCCAAAATTTTCACCTCCCTAGTTAATTAAAAAACATTTAAATATAATTTCAATATATTTAAGATTAAAATTTAATTAATTTTTTTTTCGTTTTTAATTTATGATTTATTATTTTAAACATAACGAATTTTTAAATCAAATTTTTCCCAAATTCCGTACCAATATGGAATCAAAATTTAATTAAACTAAGTAATTAACTGATAATAAAATTTTAAAATATTAAAATACCGTATTTTTATCGAAAATACAAAATTATACAAAATTTCAAATTTTTAACACATCAGAAGGTGATTGGAAAATCGATTATAAAACTCCATCTTTATCATTAAAAGCATGAAGAATTTCTTGTTAAATAATATTGTGCAAAAAAGTAACAAGTATAGAGGTTAAATGTTTTCTATGTGACTTATATAAACTATCTCTCTTCTCTTACAAAGCTTCAAGGAGCTTTTCAATAATCCTCATCTGATCCTTTTTGAGTAAATCAGGCAAATGTATATGTTGATATGAACCTTCTTTCAGAAAAATCATAAAATAATATTACATAGAATCGTGTTCAGATTTGTTTAATAAAGAAGAATTAAGTTAAATACGAATTTCTTATCTTTCAACATTTACCCACAGACCGAATTCCTATACCCATTGAATGACACGGAAAAGCAGACAGAAGTTAATGAATAGTAACTCAGAATGGCCGCAAAGATATTAGCATAGGCCAATTCGTATAGACTCACTCACATGAAATGAAAGATCGAGTCCGGTGGGAAAATATTGATGATAGATATTTTTCACGGAGATAAATAGATTTGCTGCGAAATTTGTTGAGTCCACCGTCAGATACAGATGAATGTTTTGAATGCTGCGTTGGATAGATGAGTAAGGAAACGAAATGAGATGCCGTGAATTATCTCCATAATCCATCAATTTCAAGAATATAGATAAATTAACTACTGACTTTTGTAGGACGAGTTTATTTATATGTCAAATTCAAATAAATGAATATTTCTGTTCAAGCAGCTTTGGAAATCAGTGGTTTGAAATCGGTTCTCGTTTAATGATATTCTGTGATAACGGACGTTTTATGGCAGCGCATTAAATCGTAATTGCTTAATTAATTATCGAAAATTACTTAGCCATAATTTGTAATGAAATATCACTTTTATATATTCTTTATTATAGATATATTTTTTGGCCCATATTTTCACATAAGATCCAAAACTAATCTATCTACATCGATTCCATTGTAATATATTTGAGATACGCTTAGAATAAAAGTAATCAACCGATATTTCAATTCCTACGATAATGTTCTTTGTTAAGTATTGCTTTATTTTAAATTAACTTCTATTTAGTGCATTTATTTAGATCAGGGATGGGCAAACTTTTTCGGTCGCGGGCCAAAAATCGAAAAAAAAAGTTTGACGGGCCAAGATACATTTTTCTAAAATTTTAAAAACAATATACAAGTATTACAATTTAAATATGTTAATGAGATGAATGAAATTGCGATTTCATTTTTAAAAGTTCCTTATATTGAGGTTCGAAGTGAGATGTACTGATTTTAAGGAACGAGGCTAAATGCTCATCTGTCAGTCTACTTCTGAAATAATTCTTTCTAAGGTTCATAGTTGAAAACACTTGTTCACATATATAAGATGAAGCAAACATAGCACTGATTTTCTGGGCGTGAGATATTAAATTTGGGAAACTTACTTTCGATAATGATTTGTAAAACTCTAACTTTGGCATATTTAGAAACGACTGCTTGAGATGATTGTTGGAATGCAACTCAATTAATTCAAGCTGCAAATCTGACCTCACTGCTTCACAATTTATGTTGAAAGGCATGGTAAAAATATCCAGTTCTGTTTGAATGGCACTGAAATCTTGAAATCTGCGTTCGAACTGAAAATGCAGTTTTTCAAGCCATCTTCATAATTCTTAAGCTTCTCTTCATTTACTGAGGGTATTGAATTTAACCTCGAGAAATGAGACAAGTCGTTCTTAGCTAGCTGCCCAGCAAACAGATTAAGTTTTAGTTTAAAAGCTTTGAGATGGGCCCAGATATCGTCGATAAATTGATTTTTCCCTTGCATCTTGACATTCACGTTGTTCATATGACAAAGAAGATCTGTGAAAAATGCAAAGTCCGAAAGCCATTCTGTATCTTCTAACATTTCGCACTCCGCAGAACACTGTTTCTCATGGAAGAGACACAATGTCGTCTTTCAGCTGCCAAACTCGCTCGAAAACACATCCTACACTAAGCCACCTTACTTTCGTGTAATACAGTACATCAGAGTATTCAGATTGCACGGACTGAAGAAAATCTCGAAATAGCCTGTGCGTAAGCCCACGAGATCGAATAGTATTTACAAGCTTCACGACTGCATCAAGCACGGGTTTCATATTTAATGCAGATTTACACAGAGCATCTTGATGTATAACACAATGTAGCAAAACAACATTGTTCCCGGGATAGTTTTGATTAAAGAGTCCAAGAAATCCAGATTTTTTTCCTGTCATATTTGGTGCTCCATTGGTCGTAATATTACATATATTTGTTATAGGCACTTTCAAAGTTAAAAGCCCTTCCTGAAATTCACGAAAAATATCACATCCCTTTGTAGTTCCCTTTAAAGAACGCATGCACGCCAGTTCCTCGGTAATTTCAAAGTCCTCATCAACACCTCTTATAAATAATACTAATTAAGAAGTATCATTTATATCTGTGCTTTCATCCATAGCTATGGAGCAAAATTTAAACTGGCCAATCTTTGACTCTAATTGTGACGTCAAATTTTTATCGATGACTTCGATTCTAGAAGTCACCGTTTTTCGAGATAAGCTTACAGTCTGAAAATTATTTTTCTTGTCTGGACTTAAAACATCACAAACTTGGAGCATGCATTGTTTAACGAACTCCCCATCACTGAGAGCGTTATTATTTTTAGCAATATTGTATGCTACAATGTAACTTGCATGTGTAGCTGCTTCTTGGATAGTGTTTCCCTTCTTGAAAAAATTTTGTCGGCCTGATAATTTTTTTACAAAGACTTTCTACATTTTGTTTTCTTTCATATTCGGACATTGCTTCGTAATTGGAATTCTTATGCTTGAATGTGAAATGACGGGAAATATTATATTCTTTGAAGACTGCTACAGCTTCATTGCAGATGAGACACACTGGTTTATCTTTAACAACTGTAAAAAAATATTTCCAGGTCCATTCATCATTAAAAGCACGGCACTCTGAATCAACTTTACGTTTTTTAGAAGCCATTTTGGGGTTGAAATATTTTACGAATAACCCAAACAAGCACTAGCTACGCTATACTTTTAATATTTTCACCACGATTCACAATGATGCTATATGTCCGCAATCTTTCCATACGCAATCAGTAATATTAAAACTTGAGACAAAAGAAAAAGCCGCTGTGTCTGGAGCTTAAAATGCACAGTCTGCCACATGTGAGGTCTAACTCATCTATATTGGATTCTCATATGTCTGCTCCCCGAGAAAGAGATAACGCTTGTTGGCGCCAGTCTGCAGCTATAACTAACAAAGAACTTCCGCTTTTAACACTTTACCGATTGAAAGCTGTCTGTTTATTGATAGCTTCTATAGAATATGCACTGCGAGTAATGTAAAGAAACACATCGTTGCGATGTGGTTGAATGCGAAGAACAGAATGATTTTCAACAGAAATGAAACCGGAAATACCATCGATAACTCAAATAAAAAAGAACATTACAACCGGAGGGAGCGAGCGAAAGGCAGACGCACTGGCGCCAACACTGTCTGTGCTTGCTATTTCCGTCGATTTACGTTCTGTACAACAAAAATAGAGAAAGTAAAAAGATCATCAGTCCTTTGAAAAAAAGTAAGAAAAAATATTTAAACAAAGTAGAAAAGGAGATGGATATACAACATATAAATCATATTTGCTTTTAATTTCCGTCGGACCGGCAAATTAAAATTCTATCCGCGGGCCGGAGTTGGCCCGCGGGCCATAGTTTGCCCATGTCTGATTTAGATCAACAATTATCATCCACCACACAGGTTTCAACTTATTATATTTGAGACACATCTAGAATATAGATAACTGACATTTCAGTAAGAATGATTATGTATTTGCTTAATTTTGAAAGAATTACTATTTAGCATACAGATAATAAAATCAGAAGTTCTGAGTCGTTTGGTTTTCGAGATAAAATTTTCCTTACTAGTTATACTCTAGTCCCACTTCAAGTTATTTTTGGGATTTATTTGACTTTATTTAAGTTAGCCTTCCGTTTCGAATGTACACTAGAGCATTTTCGGGATACAATTTTCCCTACTAGTTGTACTCTAGCCCCTCTTTCAGATATTTTTGGATTATGTTTAAGTTAGCCTTCAGTTTTGAATGTACACTAGAGAATTTTCGAGATCCAATTTTCCTTACTAGTTGTACTCTAGCCCCTTTTCCAGTGGTTTTTGGATTATGCTTAAGTTAGCCTTCCGTTTTCAATGTACACTAGAGCATTTTTGGGATCCAATTTTCCTTACTAGTTGTACTCTAGTCCCGTTTCCAATAGTTTTTGGATCATGTTTAAGTTAGCCTTCCGTTTTGAATATACACTAGAGCATTTTCGGGATCCATTTTCCCTACTAGTTGTACTCTAGCCCCGCTTCCAGTGGTTTTTGGATTGTGTTGAAGTTAGCCTTCCGCTTTTAATATGCAAGAGAGAATTTGGGACTAACTGGACTGGACGGTGGAAGTTGTTATTGAGAAAACTTTAACACCACCTTACGCCCCTGCACCTAGGTTGCCCATCTAATCAGTGCGATTGGGTACAGTGGGAGAGAAAAGTAAGTAGTGATTATTTGAGGAAACACTAGAAAAATATTCTACAAATGAGGAAAAAAAGAAAGAAGGACAACTCACATGGCAGCATTGGGCCATCTCAGATATATCTTTAGGCCTAAGGGCAGACCTTGGTTACGAAACAAACGCGCATGTATAAGATTAACAGATACAAAAAAAATACAGCGAAACCTGTGTATAACAATACTGTTTATAACGATAAACCTGCCTGTAACGATTTTGTCTTTGATTTTGTCGGAAATCCTATTTACTCAATGTATTTTGAACCTCCCTATAATGATAATCACTTTTTAGATGCACCTGTCTATAACGATAATTTCACCTTTATAGTCCCACTTAACATATCCGATTTGTGTCGGACAAACAATTATCTGCAAAATGCAGAAGAAATCGATTAGCAGCTGGAAGTGCAGTGATAGTGACAGATGGATATTGTACACGCACCTAACGCAGTGTGTTGTTAATGTTCGACACATTTGCGATTTGAGGGGAAGTTCTAAGCATAAGTTTCAGACAAACCACTAGGGATCCTCTTGCTCTGTGGGAGGTACATGTGCATTGTCTATCTGTTATAACTGCACTTCAAGCCGCTTACCGCTTCTCCGGTATTTTGCCGTTAGCGATTTGTGTGACACAGCTTCGGAGGGCTTTAGAAAGCTGGTGCAGTACAATATATATTTTTTTCCTTGATAAACGACACCACGTGGTCCAGAATGTGAGACAGCAGCTGAATCGAGGGAAGTGGTAAGAAACCAGAGCTTGTTGTAGCAAGGGGAGGAGGGGCTAGCAATTGGAATGTGAACAGATGTTTGTTGCCTTTATTTTCATGTGATATAAACAGATTATTTTCTATAATTTTATTATGCAAAAACTATGCTTACTTCTTTATGAATACGTTTGCTATTTTATTTTATAAAATGCTCACTCTGAAGCTCTTAAAAATGTATAACTAATTTAAAGTATATAAAATGCAATTTTATATCAGCGAGTATTTGTAAGATGAAGGAATAAGCGCAATGAAATTAGTTATGATATTAATAAATGCACATGTGCATAAATATTGGATGCGAAAATGTTCAACCTGTCTGTAACAATATTATTTCTGTTGTTGTTGTTGATGATTAACCCGAAAATCAGCAGAGCTATATCAGGTCCCTGAGCCTGTGCATCTTGAAGAAACCAAAGTCAATAGAGGATTAGAAACAAGATCCTGTCCCAGATAGCACGTAAATTTGCAGCAAGTTTGATTTTGACTTGATATTACCTTGTCATAGCAAATTTGACGCGTCAAACTTGAAGCAAACTTGTAGCAAATTCGCCGTGACAACTAGAGCCACCTTCTTGCATTGCAAGTCTGCTGCAAGTTCACCGTGACAAATAGCGCCATCTCCTTTGCAATGCAAATTTGCAAAACAAGTTTGATGCAAAGATAGCACAAAGAGTTAATTATCTTTGTCTCTGTTTAAAAAAAAAACATCCGATTTTTAATAGCATCTCCTAGACCGTCCTTCTTTTTATTAATTCAATAAATCAATGATAATTTGTAAAAAAATAACTTTTTTATAAAAAAAAAATTTGAAACATTTTCCATCTTTTTACTAAAAGTTTTTTCTTTAAAGAAAACTATATTGCCTTTTTCTTAATGCTGAAATTTTAACATTTATAAACAAAATTAAACCGAAAAAACAGTCAATGTTTGTTGAAAAATAATAACTTATACATTTTGTCCCATTTTAAAGTAATTACTTTTGAACTCTAATTTCATAATTTATTCTACTAGCAAAACGTAGTTATTAGCGAAAATTGCTCTCTCTCTTTGACTTCAAATCATATTCTTAACTCAAAAAATTAATGAAATCAAGAAAACAGTTTAAAATAAATCGTATACGAATCAAATCGAACGATGTATTAGCGAAATTTATCTTCTTCTCTCAGAGATTAACTGGCCCAGTGGTTAGCGCGTCAGCTTCCGAAACGGTAGGTCGCGCGCTCTAATCCGGGTTGTTTTCATACTCTCCTTTTACTATAATTTGCAATAAGTTTGACGCGGTAAGCTTGCTGCAAGCTCGTCCCATGGTGACTTCGAAGCTTGCATTAACTTGTTTCAAGCTTACACTCTTGTCATGTCAAATTTGTTGTAAGCTTGCTACAAACTAAAATTGCTATCTGGGGTTTGGAAAGCCCCAGGCATGCAAATGATATTATTTCTAGGTCCCTGCAATATCGTTATATACAGGTTTTACTGTAATAATAATATTAAAGCACAAACAAACCAAAGTTTGCGTGTTCAACACAGAGACAGAAGTGCTTGTGTTCCTCAGACTATCAGTTAAGTATTTCTATTCGGGTTTTCGATTCTATTCCTTCATAAAATTATGAAAAGGGAATAATTTGTATTTCTTTAAGTTTCGTATTTCATTCGTAATAGCGTTATCATTTCGAAAATGACTTAATAATTGTTTTAAAAATACAGTATTATGAAGGTTATTTTGAATCTAGTAAACGTGCAATAAATATATATCATTTTTCATTCTATTACACATCATAAAATTAATGGATTTGAATGATTAACTGACGGTTTGATTTCGATTAAACCGTCCTAACAAATTTAATTCCATATATGTTTCGAAGGCACCGTGCCGTAATAATTTTAATCTTCATAACTTTCTTGTACTTTCTCTAAATTCGTTTCAGGGCGACTAGCAAATGTATTATTGAAAAGCATAACTATTAACCTAACCATAATGATTCGCTCGGTTTTTCGAAAGAACATTACTGGTTTATTTTCAGAAAATCATTACATCTGATGGATATATCTATCAACATTTCATAAGGAAGGCAGAAATAATAGATGTAACAATATAATACCATTATATTTGTAGAGACTTTCTTTTGTGTGAAACATTACGAGCAATCTACGGAGCTTGTTTGCTCAAATCATTACGTCTTTCGACATCCTGAAATCGATTCCCAGTAGAAAACAGCTACTCCAAAAAAAGACGAAGAAAACCAACAGAAATTGGGAGTGATCACTATAATCGCAGAGAAAATGTAGAGGTTTTTTCATGCTGAATGGCTGAAGATCTGACAACCAAATGATCAGGAAATAAAGAAAAAAGGACAAATAATCCTCATTTTTTCTAGTTATCTCTTACTTTTGTTTGACATCATTAATTTGTTTGAACTCATAGAATGTGAAAATTACTAATCGGGAGAATATCATGTCTTGAAAGAGAGTCATTAAAAATGAAGTTCTTGTGTTTGCTAATAATAGGACAAAGAGGAAAGATTTCGTTCTTGTTTTAAATAACCAGCCTTTTTTCAGAAATTCTTTGAATCCGTTTGAATGATTGCGGAATTAGTAACTGAAATGAAATTAGTTCTGCATGTAAAATTTCAATCTTGGCATTGCCACTTTAATTAACCTAAATTGTAAATTGTGTTCATTTCATGTATAAAACCTAGAAATTAGTATGTTTCCGAATGTCATTTTACTTGAAATTATAGGAGAGACGGCGACTGAAGAGATGTTGTTGAAGTTTTAATAACTGTAAGTTTCAAGAAATAAAATATGACTCTTTAATAAGACTCATATCCTCTGCCTTTCATTAAGTTCTCGGAGTATTGCTCAAAGTCTGAAGAATAAAATATACAGTCAAACCCAGTTATAATGAACCCTCAACGGACCGACTCAGAAGTTCGTTTTAACCGAGGTAGGCATACGGACACACTACAAAAAACTGTCATCATAATATTCCATCATGCGCGACATGCGCTGGCTACCACTCAACCAGAGACTGCTTGTCTGACTACTGCTTTTGCGTAAATTGTTATTCCAAAGACCTCGACCACAATAATCCATCATTATTTCATTCGGCAAGAGATAAAAATTGTCCATGTTATCTTGCTGAAATACAAAAGTATAAAAACTCAAGGGACTATTCCCATTACTAGCAAATCCTTGGTAATGCACCATTTTTATTGTGAATTATATAATACAAAAAGTGAATAATGCATGCGAATTCAAAATCTAAAAATTTTTAAGAAATAATTATTTTATTTAAACACAATAATTTGACAAAAAATTGGTATTATTTGTTAGAACTAACAACTGTTAAGTTCTTCTAAAATCCATATACTAGGGGACGCTTCCTCTAATATTCAAATGACTCACAAAATCACAAGTTAAATTTTCAATGTGACTAACTACAATTCATACTATTATAACTGCTTAAATAATAATTTCAGTGCACCAACCGGCAGGATTAACTCGTTTAACCTTGATTAAACTAAATTTGAATATAAACTATAATTATTATAAAATTGAATGTTAACTATAATTAATATTGTTCTTGTCTAGCTTATCAAACCCTATTAAATAGTGTATTCCATTAAACTATATTTATATTTTGAACGTTTTCACATTTTATTATGTAATAAGTCATTTCTAATATTTAGTCTAGCATGGTTGTAACTCTATCTTAATCTAGTCCTATTTCCCAATACACCAAGCGATCATAAAAACAGCAAAACGTCTAACAACATTTTGTTGCAATAACTTTCTTTCTTGTTTTAATTTTATGTTACCTTATTATGTCTAAACACCACAAATAACGGGTCTTAAAATATGTCAAAGACCTGCATCTGTACTCTGCTATGTACTCTTCATGTACCTCATATTTAATGTTAAACTTGTATTTTTCTAGTTTAATTTTTTAATTAAGTTGTTCGGGCGTAGGTCGCCGGTGCGGGGCCACGTTGGCCCTGGGGAGGGGGTTGGTTGATCTCATATCCTATGGGCAGCCATCCAAACTGCGAAAAGAGATCGCGAGATCTCAAAAGCGGGGCTGCCCTGTAGAGTCAATGTATCCGTATTTGCAAAAAAATAAACAATAAACTTTTTAATAACAAAAAAAAACAATAAACTTTTTAATAACATAATATTTTCATTAGTAATTAGGGACAAATAAAGTATTAAATAATATACTCAATAATAAACAAACTAAACATTTATCTTTTTTCACTTATTTGCTAATCCCACTACATTGAAAAAAGATGTTATTTTTGGATGAAAAGTTTTCGATTTTATGTACAACTCGTCAATTTGTTTATCCACTATTTTAAACAGGTCCACAACATGTTCGCAGATATTCTCTGGCAAAAAAATTGTTCAAAACGTTTGTAGCTGCTTTTGCATCTGCAATTGAATGAACTGGTTCGTCTTGTTCTTCCTCCATATCGGAAGACGAATCTATAATAGAGTTGTTTCTTTCATTTACTAATGCCACGATATCTTCCTCACTCACTTCCCGAGCTGACCAGAAAGTCCCTCCCTTCTGTGGTTGACACCAGGCCAGGTGTCCACCAGGGGGAGGAGGGGAGATAGAAACTGTAAAGAGTCTTGCCTATTGTTCCTTTATCCCATTTATGGGGTTAGCAACGACTCTAACAAAGGTACAATAGGCTAGGAAAGTGGTCTCTGGACCAGAGTATTTCATGCAAAAGGGGTAACTCTTGTAGAAGTTGGGTTGACTTGAGCTCAATTAGTAAAGAAAGACCCTTTGGGTAAGTGAAAAGTTTGAAGTTTTAGAAATTTTCAGTTCGCTATAACCGAGTCTCTAGTGTTTTCTGTTCGTTGTAAACGTATGAAAATACATTATTTACATAGGACTTCAGTTGGTTCCGTGTAAAAGGTTCGCTGTAACCGAGGGTTCGTTATATCCCGGGTTCGTTATATCGCGGTTCGACTGTACTATGATTTCCAAAATAATACCTTTTAACTGTTAAACATTTTGTAAAAATTTAGCAATAAATTTATTTTCGGATCCGTGATGTCCTTCGGTATTTTTCTAATCCGATTCCACGAACTTAAAAGATTCGAACCCGATCGGTGAGCGTTCAGTTATCTGCGGTTGGAAATACTTTGAATGCAAATAACGGGTCTATTCTGGTACCCCCGGTTGGGTTGGGAGAATTCACTTTTTCCACACGTTAACAAAGGGAAAAGTGACGTCTCCCAACCCAACCGGGGGTACCAGAATAGACCCTTAAAACGGGTTTTGATACGCAACTGCAGTGACGGCTTGTGGACATGATTTTGTTTAGTTGGAGATGAGAACGGGAGAATGATATACGTGCACGAGTTCTGGCAATGTTTTTCGTATCAGAGAAGTATTTTTTAAAACTTATTTTATTGTTTTGATTACTCCAGTGAAGAGTATTATGATTTGGATTAATAATAACTCATTTTTAAGAAAAACTCATCTCGTAACTACGTTATCTCTACGAAATTTTCACTGTCAATTCTGCTAAAAGGATGAAACACACTCTCGTCGATAAGATTAACTAACAATGAAATATTCTATATCAAAATGTGATTCGGTTTCATCCGTACTGAGCGCATTTCGTGTCAAATCATATTACGTTAATTCTTAAACACTGCTTGATTTGATTTGATTTGATTTGATTGGGGCGGGTTGGGATTTTCAGCAACAAAGGCTATTATCCCTTATTCATTCCAAAGTTCTTTTCTATCCGTAATCAAAAAAGAGATCAAAATTGCCATCAAAAGACGGGCTAAAATTATTCCGTTCTGATTCGGTCAAGAGAAAAAAAATGGCACCCTCCTAGAAAGGCCTCCATATTCTTTTTTCTTCACCACGTGAGCTTAAACACTACAGCTTGTATGGATACATAAATAAATTATTTGCAAATTGATTGATTGCTTTGAATGTCAAATTTTGTGTAATGAATGTCGTTGTATAATTGATTGAATTTTACTCCTTTTGTAAAAAATGTATGCATTTTTACATACTCCCTGTTAATACAAAAACCCACAAAATTTATTTATCATTTAAACACATTTACAAGCCTGCCAAAGCTTCTCAAAAATGACACAGAAAGTATCTCGCTTATCCAATCAAGGACATGATAAGCAAATTGAAATACAGAGAGGACTAAAATCAAATAAACTGTATCCATATAATTAAAATTATGTAGAGACTGAAAATATAGGATAATGCAAGAAAGATTTCTTTGTCTCTTCAAGGAGTAGCAGTCAGCTAACCTTTAAAAGAAAAATACCTAAAAGCCTTAATCTAGAGTTTTGCTGAAAATTGAGTATGGACAAAAGAATATTTGCAATAAAAACTAAATGAATTCAATTTAAAAATGTGTCTTGTTATTCTATTTTATATATAAACTTTCAACGAGAGAAGTTCCACCTAGGCTTCAAACGTTTCACTACAGTAAATATTGAAACAGAAATAAAATATTAGATAAAAAATAATTCGGTTTAATATTGCTAGCAGTTCCAAAATGTAATTCTCTCAAAATTTAATTCAAAGCGAAAGGAAGTTCAGAAGCTGGGATATCATTGCTCTTTTAAATAACTGATTGAAACAAAAGAAGAGTGTTCTCAACTTTTATTACATGTCATTTTCTATTTTCTTATAAATTTTATTAGCTCATTTGATGGAGCCATCTTCAGACGACTTTTAATAAAAGTGTCTTTCTGAAGCTGAAAGAGATTAAAATAAAACATAACCTTTTTATATTTTGAATGAAAATCTAAGTTAATAAAATCGCTGCTGTAAAGTTTTGTTGTTTAAAAAGAAGATTCTCATTTTCTCGCTTATTAAAATGAATTCTAACTTTGTTTCACTCAATTATGGGGGAAGTATAAAAATGACATTACACAATTATAGATCGTTCTTATTGTTTCAGCTGGTGAATTAAAGTATTAATTGATTTCTATTTTAAAGAATTATTGCATTGCGAACAGTACATTTTAATCTTCAACCAGATAGGAATCAAACATTTTTTCTTAATTTATTTAAATTCGGTATACAGTGGACGCCGCTTGTAGTGTCACTTTGGGTCAAAGCCAAAGTGACACTACACTGATGTAGATAGGTGTAGAACACTACAAAGATGTAGTGATCTACATCTGAATGATCAGTACATACGAAATACCTTAAAAATAATGCAGATCTATAAGTATATAAGGATAGCAGAAAAAACCACAAAAATATTGTTTATATGTACTCATTAGCTTTAATTAGTAGAATGATACAACATATAGAATTGAAAAAGAAATAATCATTAATGTTTTAACTTTATTAAAAAAGTTATCGACAATATCCATTTTCTTTTCAAATATTCTTTGGATAAACCTTTCATATAATGCATAACGCTCCTCAAAGAATTCAGCAAGGTATTGGGCTGATCTTTCAAAGTAGAAAAGAAGAAAATCAATACAACGTTCAGAATTGAAAAATATATACATAATTTATTTTTAAAGCTTTCACTACAATGTTATCCGAAGTAACCTAATTTAGTTTGCGAGCATTTGTTGGAGAAGCCATTCATATGAATAATGCTCCTCAAAAGATTTAGCGCGGTATTAGACTGATCTTCTAAAAGTAGAAAAGAAGAAAATCAATACAACGTTCAGAATTGAAAAATATATATACATTTTATATTTAAAGCTTTCACTACAATGTTATCCGAAGTAACCTGTTTTAGTTTTCGAGCATTCGTTGAGAAGCCATTCATATGAATAATGCTCCTCAAAAGATTCAGTGCGGTATTGGACTGATCTTCTTAAAGTACGAAGGGATTGAAGAGTTTCTTGGACTGATGGTGGTATCTCTTCTGAATTTTCTTCATCATCTTTCTCTTTGTGTTCTGTGTCGTCATCTCGAGTCATGGTATGTGTGTGGCGTCATTGCATGTGTATTAGTCTAAAACGGGAAGTTAATATAACTAAGTTAAGCATGTGGAATGTGTTACACTGGCAACCATGTGACGTTCTATACGTTTCATTCCTTTGTGTGGTGTTAAGCTTTTGATCTATCTAGAAAATGATAGAAAATTTAGATTTAAAATTTGAATTCAGCGCACTATTTCAAATCAGTACTTTACTTAAAGTGTACAATCTGATTCGTCAAAACTATTAAAATTTTAAGAGTTTTTGAAAATATTTGAAAAACTTATTCTTCTTCAAATTAGAGTGGGTTTAATTTCATGCTAAAACTCCTACAAAGCATTATTTTTTTATCTGAGGTTTATTATAATCATACTTTACAGAAGATTCAAATCTAGTTCTGCCTTTTGATTATCATGAAAAACCTTTTTTCAAGCCTTACCATCATTCATCCTAGACTGTCATCTAATATTGCGGAGTTAATATTTACATTTTTTAAAAAGAATTTGCGTCAATATTTAAGAATATTATACTACTTCAAATCATGGAAATCTCATAGTAAAACTAATATAAATCAATATTATTTTTCCCTCTCAAGCTTATGAGAAGGGTATTTTAAAGCAGATTCATATCTACTCCTACCTGCAATCACGAAGAACTCGTTTTCAAAACATGACATCATTCATCATAGCCTATCATCCCATACATTTTATATTTCTTTAAAAAAAAGTCTCTCTATGTGGGGTGGGGGTTGAGAAGTCATTTAAATTTCTCCCTGCCGACTTACGTGTGGAACAAAAAATGTGATCCATCTCTTCCAAAGAAGCCAGAAAAGTTGACTTTCATTCGTTTTTTTTTCTTTTCTATCTCCAGATGCAGAGAAAAAGAAGTTGATTTTGAGAAAAATACAGCAGCTACGTCATGATACTGCCAATCAATTTCTTCTTGTTGTACATTGTTTCAAATCATAAACAGAACGTACATAAGAAGTTTCCATATCTATGCATATAAAGTGGTCTGTATTATTTCATAAAAATATATTTATCATAATTATTATAATAGTTCAGTGTTTTTCTTTTCAAATACATTTTGTGATTAGAAAACCCGGAAGGGAAAATTTTTTTAAAGAAAATTATAACAATACTGATGTAGCAAAATTGATTTTCAGACAAATTAGGATTACAAATTTTGGAAACTAAACATGTTTGACAGTTACAGTCTGTATCGGTGAGAGGTTAATTTTGTAAAGAAGCAAATCAATGTCACAGGTTTAATAAATGTTTTTAAATAATTGAAATATGCTATATCAAATTTGCATTTGGTAAAAATGCATTTCTATCCAAATAAATAAATAAATGAGGTTATAAAAATTATAAAATAACAATGGCATGATCTGCTATGTCTATGCTACTATAAAAAAATTATTGCACCCATAAAATTTAAGACTTTTGAACAGAAAAAGTTTATTTACTTGTTTTATAACTGGAATACGAGCAATGCTGTAATTAGTTTATATATTGGCACCTATCAATTCAAGTAGCTTAAACAAAACAGAAAAACACTCTTAAGGAACAGTTCTAGTAGTGAGATTACTTCTTGCTCAAATGTTAAAAGCATACGGCAGAATAATCTACTTTATATGTCAACAGTATCAATTTTTTCAATGAAAGGCTGGATTATAGCCCAATCAATGAAAGGCTGGAATTTATAGAAACAAAAAATATTCATGTTGTTTAAATTGCAAATCATGATAACATATTTATTTAATGCGATTAGAAATCGTTTAATAAATCAGCAGAATGTAGCTGCCGACTACTGTTTCTAAAGGTATAGATAATTAGCAGAATGTAATAAAAAAAGTTTAATAAGAAATCGTACTTTTAATCTAAACTTACCTACTTCCAATCTCTAAACTTTCTGAAAATTGATAATACCAAAAATTAGAAGGAAATGCCTTGAGCGTTAAAGGTGATGTTTTAAATTTTGTTTTAAGACTGAAAGTCTCTTTACTTTGCAAGTTTCAAGTCTTCGAATGAATTGTTGAAGTGTATATAAACAAGAAGAGAAATTTGTCACACTTCAAAAATAAGACGTTTTAATTTCTATAAAAAAATATCTTTCCGATTAAAAGGTGAAAAGTCAATAATCATGAAAGCGAAAGCAAAGCTGCGTAATCTTTTTGTTGTCTCTCACGTTAGCAAAAAATGCCAGCTTCGAATTGACTTGTTATACTCACGCTACACTGTATTATTGAAATATTATATTACTTATGTATATTGAAGCACAAAATGCTTTAGGAACTCAAATAATGTATTGATCCACAATTAGATTTGATTAAAGCCCTGAATACGTCTCTTAAGTAGCGACACTCTTTTCCCCATAGACTTCGTGCCGCTTTCGATTTTGATTGGAAGTTGCCAGTCACATGGGTAAACAGCCGCCATGTTGGGTCTTTGCTTGAATGTGTGTATCGCGCTTTTAGCATTATACGCTCTATCTGTTTTACCCATTTTCGCTTTTATATTTATATCGTTTAATAGATACTTTAAAATTTGAAGATGCCCACTTGCTGTGCTGTTGGATGTTCGAACAGCGTTAAATCGGGCTTCAAATTATATCGTTTACCTGTAGGTAAGCGTAATGCAGAGAGAAGAAAATAGTGGCTGCATAGGATCGGGAGAGATAAATGGATTCCAAATGAAAATAGACCTATTAGAATAGAATAGAATGAAATTCAAGACCTACTATTAAAAAAATTAAATGTGAGTATATATAATTGAGTATTCTAAATAGGCGAATTATTACCTCTTTATAATAAATAACTTTTGTATTGAAACTTTTTTGATAGCTACAATTTTTTATAAGTTATGAGCTAAAATGCCTGAAGATAGGGAAAAAAAATTCAATTCTACAACTAAAGAAAGGGAAAAAAAATTCAATTAAGCGAATTATCACCCTATCAGAACGAACAACTTTTATATTAAAAGGTTTTTAGTGAAGATTTTGTAACAATTAATTATTTAACTTTAATTAAGTAAATAGTTAATTTTAATTAATCAAACAACTAATTTGATAATTATTTAATTTGACAGATTACTTTAATTTGATATTTAACTAATCATGGCGGGACCAAGATTTGTTTAATGAAATTAGTATAAAATAGCCAAAAATGATAGATATTTAAATAAGAGCTCTCTTTATCCTTTTTGATATTGAAAAATATCTCCTTAACTTTCAAATAGTTTTGGGATTTTCTGCCTAAGTATTTAGTTTTAACCGTCGATGGAGATTTAAATTTACCGTTCAAATTGGCTGCATTAATATCCCATGCTTTAAACACACGCATTAAATTTGCCACTCACAATGTTTAATAATTTTTATTCTCTTATATGTTAAGAATTTAGTGACTATTATCTCTGTAACCAGGAAGTTCTCTAAATGAGCCCATTTTAGTAGTATTTAAGTGTTTCATGTCGTGTGATTTTACCATATGACAAAGTAATGTTCGCACAATTATATTGTGTAACCTAGATTAAATAAATTAATTTTTAAATCTAGAGTCTTTTTTCATTCGTTTCAAGAGTCAATTTCTTGTTACTGTCTCAGATAAGCTGGCTTAATGTTATCTAGGAGATATTTGCACTGCTGAGATGTTTATTTCTTTACGACTCCTACCTGTTCAATGATTATGTGTTGAGATATAAAAAAAATTACCAATGTACTGACCGAAAAATCTATCATAACTTTTTGGAATGAAAAATGGAATGATAAAAACTTGGTATTGTAAAAAATTAAATGTCATGAAAGCAGTATCACGGAGTAAATATTGCAATGTGTAGAAACGAAGCATTGTCTACGTCTGCATTGATCAATATGTAATATTTCATTACTTTTGTAACATTAACGTAAAGGAATCTACCTTTGCCTTCAAGCTTGCCGAAAAGCGATTTTTTAAAATTATGTTATAGATAATTGAAAAGTAAGTATTAAAACAAGCAGAAAATCCTATTTTAAGTAATTATTTCCTACTGATTTACGAATTATTCATATATATATATCTTTAATTATATATATTTTTAATTATATGTAAAAAGAATTTGCATGTATTAATTGATTTGGATCTCTAACTTGAACGGTTTAAGTTAACATATATGTTTGTATGAAATACTATACTTAAATAAATTTAAATTTAAAAAAATCTGATTTAAATAAAAAAAATCCAATTTTTTTATTTTTAAAAAAAATCATGATTTTTATCAACCCTAGTTTGGAGTAATTTATAACTTAGAAAGTCTTAGCAAAAAAATTGAATATAATTATTCTTCAAAATGATCGCGAATTATTTCAAAACACGCATTTAGTTATTATGTGTTTTAATATAAAAAATAAATTATTATTTAAGGTAAAATGATTTTTTATATGTAGATCATTAGGTATTTAAGTTATATTTGGGAATCTGTAAACATTTGTTAATAAAAGTCCACATTCAATAAACGAAACTCCGTATTTCTCAATAGCAGACTCAAGGAGAGAGTGGCCGTTATCCCCCAAAATGGCGGACGATTGAACGTGTCGCTACTTAAGAGACGTATTCAGGGCTTTAGATTTGATTACAGGTGCCAAAGACTCACTGCTGTACTGATATCGTTTCTGATGAGTCCATGCTCATAGCAGCTCTAAGATCGTTCAAATCGGATGGGGAGTTTCCAAATGCTTTTCGTCCCACTAATGCTCAAAAGTATTTTTATCCATGGAATCAATGCAATGATGGCAATGGAATCCACGTAAATAGAGAATAATTGTCCTCAAATGAGTGTGAGATCGATTTCACAATATGGGAAAGAGAATTATGCTGCTGAAATTTACAATCGCCATGAAGAGATATTGCAGTCATAAATGCAATTGTATTTGTATATTATCTTTTATTTAATTTAAAACCCACACCGGTCCGGCCTGCCCGAAAGGGTGTAAGGCCTTTAGCAGACCGGCGGGGAAATATAAAAGCAATACAAAAATAGCAATATGACATGACACACAAAATCATCGCAAACACATCACAAAACGTTACAAACATTACAAAAAAGTGACAACAACAAAATAAATAAAGTAACCTAAAACATACACTGAATAGATATTAAACTTGGAGAGAACCATAAATTAATTGAATTCTGTTTGCTTTTTTTATCACCAGATCTGGAACCAAAATTAAAAATATTCAAAACACTCAAAAAAGAGGGGCCTTCAGTATGCATCCAAATGAGCAAAACAAAATTTTGTTTGTATATACTGAGGTAGTAAGTGATTTTAAAAGATCTTTTAAGGCATATCAACAAACTAACTCGAAAGCCCGATAAACGCGCTCGCGTGGAGTACAAGCAAATCGCGACAATTTATGATTATTTCAAAAATAAATATCAAATGGAAATATCAGAAAAGTTTTAACTGAACTATCAACAAATTTTTAATTGATTAATGAAGAAGATAAAGATATTGTTGGAGAATAGATAGAATCGATTTCTAAAGAGGAAAATGAATCGGATATTTGTGAATTCATATATTATTTAGAAGAAAGATGCGATTAAAAAATGCTACGAAGAATAGGAACTGGTTAGAAGCCCGGAATTATTAAATGGTGTAAAAAAGTACTCTCAAAAATATAAGAACTTTTACGCGCAACGTCATCATAAAACTGGCCGGAAATATTGGTGAAGCAGAAGTTGTAACATCGGTTCAAAATTATTACACATGCATATCGATAAGACAATAATATCAAATAGGGGTCTCCGCCCCCTGCTCGCTAAAGCTGGTCAACCCCCAGAAGGATTGCGTTGCAATTCTCCCTTGTTTGCTATGCAAACCCTGCTCGCTTCGCTCGCTACAATGAACACACTGCATGTCCTAGCACAGTAATTGTAAAATCTTTATAAACATATATATGAATCAGCTTTATTTTGCTTCTGATGCTTTAAATTAAGTTAGCGCAGAATAAAATTTTTTAGCCTCAAAAAAGATATTTTTCTTGAAATAAAACTTACAAAGAAAATTATGAAAGTGCATAAATAAGCAAATAAATAAGAGTTGTAAAATTAAAACAAATATAATTATTCTAAAAATTAATTCCAGAAACAAATTAGATTTAATATTATTAATAAAGAGATTGTGGTGTGACATCTTAGCACTATGAATATAAAAAATGATGGTTGAGTTTCTTCTGATGCTTTTAAGGATAACGTAATTTCCAGGTAAGGTGCAAACTATATGGATTTTTATTCGCGTTTTAACCAACAGATGGAATTTTATTCGCAGGTACTGTGCGTTTGAATAAAACTTTATTTGTAGGTAATGCTTACGCATATAAAACGTTAATTGCAGGTACAGTGGTAACGGATAAAATGTTATTTACAGGTATTTTCCACTCAGTTGACTTGTATACTCGTGTTTTCTTGATGGCACTACACTATTATAATTATTTCAGAACTTTTTTTTTATCAATTAACCGATTAACTTATTTTATGCGAGTGGCGCCATCTACTTATGAATTTAAGAAGATATTGTTGAAAAAATTTATATTTACAATAATGAACTCTATATTAAATACTAAAATGTAGAAAATAATTAAAATAAAAAATTACTTTTTAGTATGCTGATGAAAAAGTGTTTTTAAAAACAGTTTTTATTCTTCTCTTAATTTAGAACACTAGTAAATTTGAGAAATGGACTATTAGGAGTTATTTTAAATTTATCGGAGAATATATCATGTTTCAAAAAGGCATAAAATCTAATAAAAATTTATTCTCCCATAAATAAACATAAGAACTATTTATATAGATAATCTTAGAATGATACATGTGTAAAGATTTTTTCAAAGTTTTTAATTTTTAAGGATTAAAAATAAATCGTTTAAGGTGATATTAATATGATGAGGAATATGGGAGGCAGAAGACGGTGATAATAGAGAGTGAAAAACACTCAGAGAAAAATTTTGTCACTCAAGGTTAGAATCCTACATCATAGAATTAGAATCGTATTGCCGTCAAACAATACGCTTCTAATTAATACTGTACTATCGGAACACACGGCTTGCAGGTGAAACAGGGGCTATTGTTATTTCAACTGTCATTTATATTGTAGTTTGGAATTTTAAAGATTGCTGAATTTTAGATTGAGGGGAGGAATTGATAAAATGTATTTGAAAGTTTTTGAATTCACCTTTGTTTTTTATTTATTTAGAAGAACCCCAATTGCTAAACTGATTTGACGTTGACCTGAACGCTCTCTAGCTTGCATAAGTCATCTCCTTCAATTCTAACTGATCTCTTTTCAATCATTTCATCCCAAGTTTATTTTATTGTATGAAATATAGTGAACTCTTCGTCTTAAATTTATTTTTGCGAGAAAAAGTTGTTTTATACCACAACGAATACATTAACAGACTGTTGCTATGAAATTATGCCTAACATGGCGGAGGCTACCGGTTTTGTTTTGTAAACAATCGTTGCCATCGGCAAAAGAGAAATTAACCACTATTTCCCGCCACGTGCTTTAGAGCCTTAGTATATTATATATAGATTATTATGGGGTGAGTCAGGCTTCCCAAACCCCGCGTTATGGTTCCTCTTACTCTAAAAGGACCAGGTTCACCAATAGAATAATCAAACTAAATAAGAACTGCCAAGACTCAAAGATTCACCAACGCCATCAATGTACCTACTGACATTTTATTATAAAAATAGTCTTAAATAGTAAGGAAATACATCGTGTTGCCTTTCGAAGACCAGACAGCCGCAAAAACCATTTACAAATAAAATGTTCAAATTGACAGACGTCCCTGTGGCACGATGGCAAATGATTCGAATCCTTACAGAGTGCATCAATGTTTATAACTAGGCGTTTGGAGGCAATTTTGGACGGGAAAGCCTCACACTGGTCCTAAATACCACGGAAGCAGAAGTCTTAATCGGTCTTCTTTATTTTAATACATTCCCCAAGAGAGATTTATCTGAAAGTTATTTTTTATCTTTTATGCATTATATATTAATGAAACAAATGTTTTCTATTTAAAGAAATGCAATTCCCAATCCGGTCGGATCCGGCCGAATTTCCATCGAGCCGACCGGATCCGACGGCATCCGGCCTGATTGGACACATGAAAACTATTTTGCCTTTTCATTTTAAAATAAAAAAAAGGGTTAATTTCTTATGAAATCAACTTTATTTACACTGTTATAATTAATCAACATTTACGCATGAATCAACAAAAAAAATTTAGTACAGTGTAACTAGTTAAATTGTAATTGTTATATTAGTTTAGTAATAATTAGATAATGGTGGGCGGTTAAGTTCAGTCTCACTTACTAGATTTCACAAATGACATCAATGATAACTTGTAATCTAACTTATATTATTTAAGTAACTTATAATAAATCTAACTAAATAAAGCTTATCAACTGAGAATTATAATTAGGTATTTTAGACACACCAAGCAGTCTCATTCTTATAATTATGACAGTCATCATGAATCTGTTTAATCAATGGCACAACTATACAATAACGAATTTAAAACTTCTTCGTATTTTTTAATATACTTACTTTAAATTATTATTTTAAGTAAAACAATTTAAAAAAACTCATTTTGGTTTTGAAAAAATTATTGTAGGAAACAAAAAGTGTTAATTGTGTCATCTGTCAATCGAATTCTTACAGAGCTACAAATATATCCAGCGGCCTAGAAAGCCCTTTCTGCTTCTACACTTGTTGGTTTTATTGTCAACAAATACTCATAAGTATTTTCCTCGAACTCCTTCACTTTCACATGCAGTCATTTCCTTTCTTAATGTTTTCTCATAATCTTTCTACTTTTTTTTGGTATTTATGCTCTAGGTTTTCATATCATGCTGGATTTGCATCTGTAATTCTTTCTATAATGTCAAATCACTTTTCAATGACGATGAATCTGAGTTATTTTCTACTGTATTATCTACGTTTTCTTTAAAGCTATCATTTTGAACAACTTTTTCTAAGATATTTTTCATTTCTAGTCTTACAATTTTTTTTCGGCATAGTAAATGTTCAGTGTTGTATCATCAACATATATTTTTTTTATTCTGTAAATATATTAATATTCCTGTTTTCATTTTGAATTAGTTTCAAAAGTGTCATGTTTGTTTTAGAACTTTTAGACTAGTACCTGCAATGCAACACAAATAGGTACATACTTACAATTTTAAACGTTATTTCGGTCACTATGTAAGAAGAAAGTCGTATTATAAAGAAAAATCAGAAATATGGATCGTTACTCAATTCATTTCTAAGTCTAATTATTTACTTAAATCATTCTCGTACTCGTAAATGGAACATAAACATAATTCACCTATCAATTGAACAATAAGAATGTCTAAATGTGAAGCGGGTGAGTCAGCGTCGAACGACTCGTACACACCACGCATTTAAGTACCTACTCTTGCAACAACGTGAGTATTTTTTTTAATTTACCGGATCCGATAGACGTCTAATGATGCCAGATCCGCCGGATTACCGTATCCGGTTTTCCGGATTGCAATTCCTATTCCCAACGCGTTTTGTTGAAAAAAACAGGACTCCGTGCCTACGAAGCCCGACGCGCGTCCTCGTGGGTTAAGGGTTAAAATGTTGCACGGACATCTTATAATAATATATTCTCTTTTCTAACAGCTATCAAATCTTTCTCCGATTTCGAATAATCACAACATATGTTTTTGTCCCGATCAGAAATGATGAAAGAATAGTCACCCCTCATTCGGCAGACGTCCAACTTTTCTTTAATGAGCATTATAGTTCAGCTGGAAATGCATCCGCAAGTTTCCTCTTAACCACAATGGAAAGAAAAAGGATGCTCTAACGCCTTCAGTGATCTCCACTTAAGCGAAAACTTTTTACTCCCCTTCCCATTTTCGTTCCTTTCGCCCACTTTCCAGCAATTACTTTGGCTTACTGCCTGGCTTTCCGGTCAATAGCTTCAGCTGCCGAATAAAACCATATGTGCAGAAATTTCTTGCTGAAAAATTTCTCAGAAGTGACGCTTGGAGCGGAATAATTACAAGTTACTAAACAGAATTGGTATAACAATAAAGATAAAGGCATATCTTTAAGACATTTTTGAGAAATGAATAATAACTCATTGATGTTCAGAATAGATTCATATAATGATTCCTTAAGAGATTAACTCAATATTCTAATTCAAGCAGGAAACTAGCATAAATCTAGAAGTATTTCCGATATTGATACATTCAGTCATTTTCACTTACTTCAGTAAGTATTCCCCACTAATACAAGATATTTTACGATATTTCCACGATATTGCTACGATAATCTGAATGTCGCGCAGCATTGCAAATATATCGTATGAATATTTTAGAGCATTTTGTACTAATGGGGTTGGAATGTGGCGCATCTGTTGAAAATGCATGTTAAATAAAATTAAGTGCAGATAGGCAAGGGAGAGGAAATTTTGAATCTACTACCTACTAAGAATTTCAAAAGAGAATACAGTTTAGAATACAAATTATATTTCAACTAACGGATGATCCGGCGTTGCTCTGGACCCATAGTTTTTCATATGCTTCCCTCTGTTCATTTTTTCTACAAATATTATCACTAACCTGCTCCAACAAGCGTAAATCTCCATTGAATTCTTTCTTGTTAAAAGAGATTGTATGTTTTTTTAAAACATGCGATGTGCAATAAAAGAACAATCAATGAACAATAAAAGAAATATAAAAACTGAAATTGTCTGGTTATGAGCCAAGATGAAAGAGGCATAAATTAGCTATGAATGGGTTTACAGCTCTCATGGTAATTTTAAGCTTCCACGGCTTTTGTTAAAACTTCTTGGAGGCATCCACCAGTTCATTCATGGTATCATAATGAAGGACTCGGTGCTACTACACATTTTAAAGAGGATAGGAAAGTTCAAACATCTTTGGCTCGCTTAACCTCCGGTCACTTAAAAACCCTCAGATTCTCTAATGGTGATCAGAAGTTCAATATCTGCACAAAGTGCAACATGATTGAGGCCACTCCGCAACATCTATTTGACTGTGTTGCCTTGGTGTATGATGACCTGCTTAAGTGACCGGATTTCGTGTTGGTGGTGATGAAGGCGAACGACCTCATGGATCTGATCTTATTCAGACCAGAAGGATTAGAAAGAAGAAGTTTCCACGTAATGCGATTGTGATCATCAAAATCATTCCCACGAAATTGATGTCTGCACCTTTTCTATCATATTGATACCTATTAGTTCAATTAGGAAAACCATTCGAGTGAAGAGACTCCAAAGTCAAAAGATTTCATAAGCAAAGTCATAAACTTGCAAATCCGTCTTTCGTCAGGGTGAAAGTCGCTATTTACATATATTAAGTTTAAAGAACAACAAGAAAAATAACAGGATTGTTTATTTAAAATGAAACAAATGTTTATTTCATGTTTTTAATTAGATAGATTAACAAATCCACCCAATTATGAGGAAGATTGTTGGATGCCGTTTTCCGGAAAAATGTTAATGTTTATGACGGAATTATTTTGACTAGATGGATGATACACATTTCATTTCGAAAATATGTTTATTATGGAAATAAATGAAATTCTAAATTAACGCAGAGTATTAAATCAAGAAGAGAATGATCTAACTTTTATTCTATAGGTACTTTAAAGGTATTAAAGAATTTTGATTTTATTAAAAATTCTAATGAATTTGTTACGTGCATGTTTGATAGGTAGATAAATGTATCTACGCCAAAATTGCTGAAGATTTCAATTCGTTATGTTTTAATTAACTCTATCGGCGACAGCTGTATTATATTTACAGTATTCCATTTCTACGTCAAGTTTCTAATTCGTTTATGATTGATAGTTACAGGAAATAACTATTAAAATTTATATTTTTGCAGTTTTACATTTAAAAAAAGGAAAATTATATAAATAAATCGATCTGATTCGCAAAAAATTTCGAACTCAGATAAACATTAATTTAAATGAAATATTAGTAACAAAAAATTCACGTTGATTTTACTCCACAGCTGGTGAGAATCATATTTTATTCTGCTGATACTGTATTTATCAAACATATTTTATTCATTAATAATCATCAGTATCCCATTTCAGCCGTTTGCGGAAAGGGATTTAAAAAAAAACTTATGATAATTGTGGTTCGTAAAACAATTGTTTCCCTTTCCCACTACCTACAATATTATTGCCACTTTTTTCTTTCATATAATCGAAAAATGGATAGGTATTTTTTGCCTGCTTCTGAAAAAATAGAAGTTCAATACAGATTAAATAAAATTACTCCAATAATCAAGTACCAGGAATATGATTATCAATCTTGTGTTGCGAAAACAACAGTTTTAAATCGAATTTTAAAAAATCTATTAAAATGTGATAAAAATTTTTTTTTTCTTTTCAATCTCATTATTTATTTGTTAAAATTCATAAGTGTAATAAATTTTTTAGAGAATTTTCCTGCTAAAAATTAATATGACTGAAATAAAGACTATTTTTTATGATAAAGAACTTTAAATTAAGGTACCTCTGTATTTCAATATTACAATTTTTCTATCTAGATAGTATTTTTTTCCAACCCGCTTATTTTAAAAACAGTTACTGATGTGTATTAGTTTGTGTAGTATAGTATATCTTTTATTTTATCTTGAGTTTATCATTTCGATTATAAATTTCTGGATTATTACGAAATGTTCATTGTGTAAAAAAAAAACATTTTTCTTTATTGGAGCATGATTGATGATATAACTGGATAAAAGTTGTCATTCAAACAAAAATTATACCTTTTCATAAATCTGACACAAAATATTTCCAGAAAGAGCCGTTTCACTGTTAATTTTGCACCATCATCAAATTTTTTCGAAACGATTCTAATTTGTATTGTCGCTTTTAAAATTGATTTAAAATTCAAGATAATAGTAAGAAATCTTTTCTATATTAATTCCTTCATCAGTTGATAAAGATTCCAGGATCATGTGGAGCGCCGTAAACTAGTGGTTAGGCCTTGGCCTCGTGATCTGAAGGTCGCGGGTTCGAGACCTCATTTCACGGAAGATCCGACATGTATAAGGTTCTGGTATATGTTAGCTCATTTTAGGGTCAAAAATGGTAGAGGAAAGGAGACACGGAAATTTGGACAGCGGATGTCACCTTAGATGATGTGAAAAAGCGGTACTGTCCGTCCGCAACGTGAACTCTCGCCGCCAAATAGTCTAGTTTATGGCGGTCGCTATAGAAACAGGTTATCGTAGGAGGAATCCATTTCTATTAGGTAGAAGTTCATTCGAATGTGTTCCATCCCAAACTGGCGCCTAGAATGGAAAAAACCCCGACTTCCGTTGAATTCCACCTATTCGAAATGGATCTTCCTTATCATAACCAGTTGCAACAGCGACCGCCGTAAACTAGACAATTTTCGGCGACAGTTCTCGTGGCGGAAGACAGTACCTGTTTAGGAATCAACTGAAGTGTACTGTTCAGAAACGGATTCCGAGACTACCACTTTTGGACGATTTTACACCGGAAAGGGGTGTCAGGCAATGAGTCATACGAGCTCATTTCAGGAGTTGTTTGTTAGATCACGCTCAGTAAATGTAACATCACCCTTCCATTCAGGGTTGCCATATGGGCCTTTTTAAGGCCAAATTATGGAAATTTAGCCTTTTTTCAAAGCCTTGGCCTTAGAAATTTTCATTTGGCCTTAATTTCATTTTTGGCCTTTTTTGGCTTTATTTTGTTAATCACTTTTCGAACAATTTTTAATTACTTATTCTATTTTTTTAATAAATTTTTGATATTACACATTTCAAATATATAATAAGCTGTCAAACGAAATTGCTCCTGAATAGAACAAGCATGTTTGAAATTTCTTTAACTTAAAATTTAGTTTACTAATAGAACATTGAACATACGCCTATCAAGTGGGATTCGTTTTCATGAAGAACAGCTGTTTTTCTTATAGGAAATGACGTTTTCAATCAATTTGTCAAATTTTGCCTTTTTTTGGCCTTATTTTGTTATTTTGATCTGGCAACCCTGCTTCCATTTTTCACTTTCCCTCTATTTTGATGAAAATAACTCCGCCGGCGCATGCGCAAAAGCGCGGTTGGTTTCCGAATCCGTTGCTAAACAATACTTCCTCCGGTGTGATTTAAAAGCAGGCATTATGGGTGCAGTTTTAGTTGCCATGTTTACGTTGTTTGTTTTGTGTTTTAATGAAGTATCGTTTGAAAAGATAGATGATTGCTGTGGCTGCATTCATAAATTATTTGACAGCTGTACACTAAATTTAAGACGAAATCAGGCAGATTTAAAGGCCTTGCTTAATCTTAGTTAATGACTGCTTACTTCTGCAACAACTTTTGTCAGATAGATGCAACAGGTGTCTTCTTCGTCATCTGACCACTGTGCAAAATTACGAAATTTATCCCAAAATAGAGTTAAGGTCGTTTCAAAACAATCCATTAATATAATTAAAATAAACTAAACCTAAATTAACCATAACTAAACTTAAAGTTTTATTTCATCTTTCCAAACATGTATGAGAAATTAGTATATAAATTTCTTTATTTAAAATTTATAATCCTCATTAAAATCGTCACAGTTTCTTTTAGTTCTATTTAAATTTATTCAGATTCAAATTTGTCTAATATAAAAAATAAAAATAGAAGTAGCAATAATAATAATAATATAGTATTATTACTGCTGATATTCATAATCGTTTATAAAAATCTGTTATTATAATTACTTTAATTTTACTCTAAATTATAGTGCTTTCATTACATTTCTAGGTAGTCAAACTGATAACAGAAGTCGAAATCTAATTTTATTTCTATGAATGCACTCTAAAAACTTCAAGCAATCCGATATAAATCATAATACTGATAACAGGAGAGAAACTGATAGCTCTCAAAAATAATATTGTGACGAAATTGTCTTGTGGGTGTACGTGAATGCAGTCCAATAAGCAGGATTAAAAAAATAAAGCTCTTTATTTTACAAATATATATAAATATGTCATTACATTTACAATTACATTATTTTACAAATATATATAAATATGTCATTACATATACAATTACTTTATTTTACAAATATATATAATATTCAAAGCAAAGAAACGTAGCACAAGTATTAACACAGCACTAGTAAAAATTTGCAACAAAGACTACTAATAAATCTCAAAACAGCGCTCAAAGGTTTCTTGTTAGCTCACCAGCTTGCTTGCTGATCAAAATCCAACTGACACTTCTTGGCTTGACAGCTTGCCTTTATACTTTTCAACAGAAAGAGACTTCAATACGTAGGAAGTGACGTAATCTCCAGAAAGTTCATGAAACCAGTAGAAATATGTTGAATGTTCGAGGTCTTTCTAGAAAATTTCCTTTGTCGCCAAAATGGTTTCCAAATTTGTCGCCAAGATTAGCACCTCAGGGAAACGCCTTCGTACCTTTGTAACAATATTCAATATCTTTAACCTATTAATGTCCAAGTCGCATTTTTTCAATAATAATTTGTATTTTAATAGAGCATGTAGTGAAATCAACTAGAAAATTATTAAAAAATATCATGCCTGAAAAATTCATTCGTGCCCTTCTAATCATTTCTATTTAGGTATAGAACGCAAAATGAAAGAAAAAATTCGAAATTTAAAATTACATGAAATTTCAAAAAAATATATTCTTACATTTGCATTAACTGATATATTTGTAAAATGCGAGTAAATCAATTAAAAATAATTGAGCAAACTTACCCTTTTCTTTTTCACGCAGCAAACGCTGCCTTCGGAGTCTGACTTAAAACTAAAAAGGCTACATTATCAACCGAACGTTTATTACGTGCTGCCATCGATTGAATGCAGAAGAAATGAAATATTTTATTCTTTATTTTTAACGAACTTACTTTGTTTGCAAATTTTATGCTGAAATTAGGAGTAATCGTGTTCACAAGCATGCGATTATAGAGATCGACACATAGTCAACTCTTCGACGGAGTTGGTCCAAAATATGATTCGGACCTACATTTCAGATGATAAAACTGCGCACCAAATTTTATTCATCTAGCTATTTAAGTTTTTGAGTTATGGTGTTCACATGATCATGGACAGACAGATTTCTCGTGGACGGATTTTGTCTAAAAATTGATAGAAACCTGTAAATTATGTGCAAAGATCACATGCCAACTTTCATCCGTGTAGCTCAAACCGTTTTCCAGTTATCGTGTTCATAGATAGACAGGCAGAAACAATTCCAAAAATGCGTTTTTTCGGACTCGGGGAGGTCTAAAACGTGGAGATTCATCAAAATCGAGTTCAAATTTTTTTGACGATTACGATGCATTCTGTTCGTATATGAGAGATATTTACAAAAAGGGATGCTATTTATTAGGGTTAAGCAATTGGTTCTAATGCAAATAACTATCACAGAAAATTAAATTAAGAGCATATAAAAAAGGCAAAGTATCCTATTATCTAGAGAGAGGGAAAAAAAATAGAAGAGTTAGAAAACAGCAAGGATCGTTAGAGTAAGCCGGAAGCAATCCGTCCATATCTGCTGCCCCATGGGAGGGCGAAAGATCCTTTCTCCCCTCAAGCATTAGGTCGACAGGGACCCACATAAAGTAGGTGAAACCGTGGCAGAAATGTATAGAACTGCATTAAAGTCTAAGCTAAAGGTTTGAGACAAAACTGATGTATCCAATATATATTCTATTGAAAAGCATTTGTGATGAAAAGAAAATTCAGTTTCATGTGTCTTCTAATTTCTTTTTTGTAAACAAGCTTCCAATGAGATAAAACGTCGATTATCAAGAACACCACCTATCTCACTTTTTTTTTAAATTTCGAAAAGAAAGAAAATGTTCAATTTTTCGCAACCAATAACTAGTATCTCTGAATTTTTCCACATCTAGTAGGAATATATGGTCTCATGTTTATATCAGACGTTAAAAAAATTCAAAAATATTCGTTATTGGTTGCGAAAAATTGAGTATTTTCTTCCTTTTTGACAT
>BGPR01000347.1:625104-657533 GCA_013235015.1 Araneus ventricosus
GAAATAAATCGTTTGTGCTTCTGAAAGGGTAAGGAGTTGTTTTTCTGATGGCCCGACGCGCTCTGAGATTTATAAGGTCATTAAATGTATATAGAAAGGAGAACATTAAGTTGTCGAAGGCACCTTATAATTCCAATGTATTAAAGCAATACTTCATCCCAATTTAAAATAAGCCCTTTCAAGTGGTTTCCTTTTAAAACCTCCTGAGTTTTTTTTCTTAGCCAAGCGGTAGTTGTTTGGTAATCTGTAAGTTGGAATATATTTTGGAGTATCTAATAAAGACAATATATGGTAGAACTTCTAATTTATTTTTTATGGGTATGTATCACAATTAACATCGTTTTCCCGAAGAGAAATAAATCGCTTGTGCCTCTGAATGGATAAGGTGTTGTTTTCCTGATGGCCAGACACGCTCCGAGATGTAATGACATTAAACGCATGTAGATAGGAGAGTCTTTAGCTGTTGAAGGCATTTTATAACTCAAACGTTTATAAAATTTTAAGAGAATGGAGACTAGTAGAGATTAGGCATCTAGTAGTATTTATCCTTTCACATTGCTTTCAGTTAATTTAAATTATTTCTGTCGTGAAAAAATAAATATCACATCCATGCTCATTGTAGCATGAAATTAAATGATTTGATATTTTATTTGATTTCATTGGGTTTCCGAATTTTATGCAGTTAGATATACTTCTCTCTCGTTTGGTGAGTTACACGTGAATTATTTTGCGATGGTAACCTGAATAGTTTTTTTTAACATTGCTCAACTGACAAGAACTGCCTCCCGCCGTCCAGATCTGCAAGCATGAGCTATGGTAGATTCGAAACTCACCAATACAGCATACACAGTAGAAATTCGTCAGAACCGGGTCGAGAACCCACAATCATCCAACACTAACAGTGATGTCTTCGTAGTTTCAAATTAAATACTTCATTTATTTCAGAATTTATTTTTTTACTCCACCAGTAACTTAACTCCAGTTATCACCAGTTAATCGAAACCAATTAACGCTTGAAGTCATTTTATATACTTTCTTAATAATGATAATAATCTAATAGATTTTAAAGAAAACCATGAATCAAAGATGTTCTATTCTTATTTTATTTATGCATTATAGAAGAATCTTACTAAAGTAAGAGTTGCGGAAAATTTTGTGACTCTAAAATTATAAGCAAGACGTATTTTACAGAATGAATAATAGTTTAAAATAGTCTGATCTATTTTATGCTGTCTCTAATAACAATTGTATCAAAATGATGAAAAGCGAATATTACTTTGTTGCAAATAAAGCAAATCATATCGGATTTTAGTCCAAATAATTTAATGATTTCCCTAATATAAGTTCTGTTATCAATTCTCTGCTGGTCAAATTAATTATTCCTGATGATGCTCGATTAATTCCGTGGGCATTATTAGAGAACGAGAAGTATTTGGTGCCAATTAATAAGCATTCCGTTAACTCAAATTGGCTCAACACATGATGGTTAAATTTTATGACTTCGTCTGTTGTGCTCTTTGGTGTGATTAATGAAGTGCGTGCAGTTTTCGAGAGCCACTATCACAGCATAAAGAAATTTCCGTATTTTTAAATCTCTTCTATTGAATTTTAGAATAGAATTTTCAAGGGATTATTGATCCACCGTTTTTGAGTTCTTATATAGGTTAAATGCGACGTGGATCAAACATCCTCCTGAAGGTGTATTGTGGAATGTTGAAGAGGAAAGTACCAGCTCGGGTGGTGTCATCCTCGTCATCGGATCGCGGTTCAAAATTACGAGGTCCGACCCAAAATAGACCTCGAGTTGCATTAAAAAGGAGAGATTGATATAACAAAACAAAACAAACAAAACCTAAAAAAGTTTATTGTAAAGCATTTTATATAGTTTATTAAAACAAAACCTTACGCTCTAAGATAAAAGAACAGTTATTGATTTAAGCAAAAATATAATTATGTGAACGAATTAAATCTATTTATTTTAATCTTCAGCTGAAATAAGTTTAAAATAAATACTCTGCAGATTTTTAAACTTTACTTAGCAACTCATTTTCTCTTATACATAACAATAAATGCATTTATAATTGTCAAAAGTTCGATTCTTATTCAGTTTGTTCGACTCATATGAAACCTTATTTTTTGGAATAAATACATGGGCGTTTCATATATGTTTTTGCATTTAATATGTATCTGAAATATCTGAAAATTTTTAATAAATATTCCAATGCATAAATAGCATAAATAAAACAAATTGTCAAAGAAAATCTCAGCGTTTTATAAGAAGCGCTACCTATTCGTATGCAGAAAAAAACGCTATCTCGACTAATAATAAAGGAGTGTTTGTTTCTTCCTTTGTTAAAAGACAAGGAATGAAGATTGTATCATACTTTCATATTCTTTAGCAACGTTGTAATGAATCTTTCTTTCTGATTTTATTTCATTCAGTTTTTTGCGGAATATATAAACATAGCGCACTCAGATATTAGATATCATAGTGTTACGAACATGGACTATTCTCTTCCCAGCAATGTAATTCTTATGGTTGGGAAGATAGTTCTACAGGGTTATGTATGGGAAAGCCGGAGCAATGGAGCCTTCGACCTTGGACTTTGGCGACAAAGTTGGCAACCATTTTGGCGACGAAATGTGGGATCTCAGAAGTACTGGAATTTTCTTGATATCTTCATTAGGGACCGAGATCCGGATTTATCCAGATGATTCCATGTGACGTCACGGCCTGTCAGGGATCGCGCTCGGATCACAGAATAACAGAGTGTATGTGTTGATCGACTGGGATCGCCTTTGGAGTGCGACCGTCTTGGGAATCTCTCTTTGGAGTGCTATCCTCAGTGTCAGCTAGAAAGCTGTTAGACGCCGAGAAGTATTGAAAGTGCTATTGCTGTTATTATTGGTGATTTGCTGTCTGTTTGTGTTGCTACTTTGTGCAAGTGCTGTTTCTTCTGCTACCTGCACTTCGTGTTTTCCGGAATATTCGGGAATAAAGCGTCATTCTCCGTTATCCTGCTTGTTGGACTGTTTTCACCGAACACACAGGACGATTTTCGTAACAATAGTAAACAAATCCGGGGTGCTGAATAATTGTACTTGCTATTCGTTATTTTTCATCAGCATATTTCAATCCAGCTAACCTATTGTTAGACTTGCTCATAATGCGGGTCAGCTGAGCCGCAGCTGGAATCCGCAGCGCATGGTGAATAAGAAAGTGAAGTTGCAGCAAGGCGTAAGGCAACATGCATGTCAGATAATACAGACCGTTACGATTTTCGTGCGATTTTGATTTGGGACTCAACTCTGTGAAGAAAGTTCATGCACACCAGAACAGAACAGAAGTAAATCAACTAAAATGACGCTACTTAAATTTTTATTTCAGTTTAAGGTTTAACCCTTTCAGGACAACCACAGGCTTAACGCAATTAGCTGGCATATCCGTGTGATAGTCAGCCCCAAAGGGTTAAAAATACTTTGCTGCTGGAACTATGAATATTAAGTATAATAGGATTAATTGAAATCAGTATTCCAGGTGTACCAGTTGGTCGCAAAAGGCGGCCAGTTTAACAATATGCGCATAATTAACTTAGCATTCTCTGTATTTCTTCTGCTTGTATAATGGCATGTATCGAATTAACAGAAAGTGTTATAAAATGAAAGTCAACAGTTTGAAAAGAGCTTCATAAAACTAAGTTCTTCAAGTATGCAATTCATTTTTAGTCTGATATGATATAACAATTCACTAAGTTTATAAAATAAATTGGGCAAAAAATCCAATTTTCTATTAAAATATCTCATTCCTAAAAACTTATTAATAATCTAAATGGAAAAATTCAGGTTTTTCAAATATTATTTCTTGTTATAGTATTTTCATTTTTGCAGCAAACTTTATTTACTTAAATTATTTTTTCAATAAGAAATGATATTACGAACGAAATATTTATAGCCTTGCAAGTAAAACTATTTTAGCTCTCAACTCATTTCGCCTCAAAGAAAATTATTAGAGCACTTTAGCTAATCAAATGTTTTTTCAGATGAACATTTGATCTTGCCATACGGGAGGAAACTTTTATACGTTATGCTAACAATGTAAATAAATTTCTTGGAAAATGTCGTCTACCGATTTTTTGTAGAAAACTAAAAAAGTATTTTCAACGGCTTAAATAAATGTTCTAGAAAGTAACATGGTAATTTCGATCAGGTTAAAAAAATATGATTTTAGATATTAAAAAAAATCACCGAATTTCATTTACGTATTTTTCTTTTCATAGTAATTCATTAAAAAAGAGGCTTGTCTAAAAAAAAACCGAAATGATTTCGTGTTTTTTTTTCTTTTGCTATGTAAAAACATTTTCGAAGCCTAGTGAAAGTGGTTTAGTTTTTTCTTCCACTTTCTGCAATTTTTTCAATTTTTAGGTTGATGGTATATAAAAGTTTTAAAAATTATAAAAAACATGCAGAATTTATAAAGGGATCCATTGAGCGAGTTTTTATGAGTACGCTAATTACTTATAAAGTAAGAAAAAAGTATCCACACGAGTTTTAGGTAACATGTTGTTGTCAACTAGTCAGAAAAAAGACCAATAAAAAAAATGATTGATAATAAAATATATTCTCTCCTGTATTTTAGGGAAGGAAAAGACCTTTTCGCCCCGCTACTTTCGCTTGTATTCATAGTTGAGGATGTCACTCAGATACACATAAATTTCCCCAAGATACAAAGAAAAAACAAAACAATTTGTGAACAGCAGTAAACCTTAAAAATTCAACAGATTACATGAGAATTACAATGAAAACACAGCAAATAACTTTGATGCAGTAAATCCGAAATAATAGAGTCTTAAAACGGTGTAAAAATCATAATAAAAGCATACAGATTTGCCATTTGCCTCCGAATTAAGAAAAATCAAATTCAGATTTGAGGAAATATTTTTAGATAATTGGCAATACTTGTTTCAATATATACACGTGCAACTATCATCTTTTCTAATTGAAACTGTCAAATTAGGTCGCCATATTTTATTGTGTTTTCTCGTTTCTCTAACAAGTTCATTTAGATATATAACAGGTTGTTTTAGTTTAGTTCTGTAACCTTTAATTAAAATATTATTTTTTAGTTATTTGAGAAGCCTACTAATGAATTAAGATGAAAGCAAATAAAGTTAAACTCAGAAAGTATGGACTAAAAGGCAGAAACGGAAGCAGTCAAATCTCTTAGACGTTCCAAAGATGAACATATAACCAACCGTATGCCGAAGACAACTCTCTTCGACATGCTCAAAGACAGAACGCACCAAATTCAGTACTTTTAAATTATTAGAAGCAGTAAGAAGAATTATTATTAATAGATCATGTTAAATAATCAATAATAATAATTTTTGCTGCTTTTAGAATTATTATTATTATTATTATTATTAATTATGCTAAAATTTAATGGTAAAAATGCAGCATTTCTCTGAAAAACCAATAATAATAATTATTATTCTTATAAAAGCAGAAAGAAATTATTATTATTGATTATTTAACGTAATCAATAAATGATAATTCTTCTTGTTGATTTTTAAAGAATAATGATTATTTATTGATTATGTTACAATTTTAGTAAAAAAAACTGCATTTAATATCTAATATAAGATCAATGCTTTTAATTTTGTTTCTATAGATTTTGAAATAAATAAAAAAGGATTTCTTGATTTTTTGAAAACTGGACATCTAATTTCAATTGGACAACTAAATTTGGACTGAAGGAGAAGTATTGTATTTTACCACATATCTTCTGCTGTGTTTCCAAACTAATTTAAAGAATATATAATTACTGTAAATAATTTAAAGAATATTTAGAAAGTAAGTTCAAGATCACTTTAAATATTTCTTAGCTTATAACGCATAACTATATAAAATTTGATTTGTTTGTAAATAAAGACTCACCTAGTCTTCATGTTTTTGAAATGCATATGAATAAGGTTAGTTTTGAACCATCAAATGGCACATACAGTTCTTTAGTTTTACATTTCATGAACTCATTCGAAGAAAATTACTATATTAACATTTCAAAATATTTTTTTGAAAATATACAGTTTGTCATCAGTAATATGGATGTTTTCTTAATTTAGACTAAATAATACTAAATTTTTTTCGATTTTTCCAGTTCTGAAAGTCTATAGCCTTTATCTTCTGTTCCTTCTCACTGATGATAACGGATCTCCCATCCTCAAAGAGTCCCAATTCTTTTACTTTTCGAGCTCCACTGAGCGTATACCAACAACCGCTCGAACTATCTCTACAAAATTTAATTTTAAAGCTTTCAATCATCCGAGAAGAGCTACACTTCCTGGAAATACAGATTTAAAGTCCTATTTCCAAGGTTTCAACTGAATGGTCATCAGTGTCAAAGCGAACAAGCACTGCGTTTGGTTACCTCACTATCCACTCTGTTAATCGAAGGAGGAATACTTATTTGCAACTGTGGACGCTTTAATCTGAGGATGGAATTGCTCTGAACTGGAACTAGTTATATTAGCGTCCAGTTTTGAAGCAGCACGAGGACTACCTTGGGACGGACCTTGTAGTTTTGAATGGCGGTCGGATGACACATGAGCTGGAACCACCCTCTCCAAACTTCCGCAAGACATCAGAGGGAGGACGTTTGAAACACTACATATGATTTTAAACTGCTACTCATAATATCTTCCGATTTTCTAAATTGGCCTATAGCTGTCTTCTATAAGCTATTGGACACGAGTACTGTAAATTCATACATTTTGTATCTACAGGGCAACAAAAAAGTATAGGGATCACTTTTGTGCTTATCTACCAGTTAAGTTATAAAACCTTTTCAGACATGCAGCATGCAGATCGAAAGCTCCGCTAGTAGACTTTCGATTGCAATATTTTTCGATAAAATAACAATAATACCTTTGAAGAAATTTGACCAAATGCTGATTGGTCAAGTACAAGCACTTTTAAAACTTCGATGGAGTCACAGGATTATTCAAAACCGTTTTAAAAAAAAAAGGTATTGCGATTTCACTCAGCCATATCAGTCGCATCAAGAACTCAAAAGTTGGATCGACGAAAAAAGATTCAAAACCAATAAAAAAAATGGACGGCCATGCAAATTAAAGAAATCAGATTTGCAGAGGCTTGAGAAGATGGCATCCACGAACACAGGCAAGCAAGGCTAAAGCTCGTAATGTGAGCCAGCAAGTTGTAAGCTATCAACTAAAACATGCGTTAAATAAAAAATGCCATAAAAAAACCTAAATGTCATCACTTGAATGAGAAATCGGTGCAGATTAGGAGGCAATGTTCATGGACATTCTACAAGCTTCTCCATAAGTACAGATGGCGAAAGTTCATTACAACTGATGAAACTTGGATCTATTTATCCCATACCAATGCTAAATCTAAAGTTCAAGCCGTGACCAGAACAGGCGAGACTTGACTCCGTCAACCACGGTGCCTCATCCCAAAGGCGTAATGGTTTGGATGGGCATTTACGCCAATGGTGTTACCAAACTGCGGCCAACATAAATTCTGAGTATTACATAGAGAAGATATTAAAGCCCTTTCTTAAGGATGATTACTGCAGATTGTACTTAAATGGTGATGCTGTTTTCCGTGAGAATTCTGCTCCATCGCATGCATCTAGGATCACCCAGAAATTTCTCACGGATCAGCAAGTGCAATTGCTGAGGTCACAACAATGGATCTCAAACAGTCCTGACGCTTCATCATATGCCTATTTCCTATGGGGACATCTGTAAAACAAACTGAATAAGCGAAGAGTTTCTACGCTGAGGTGCCTTCGAAAGGCTATTAGAGAAGAGATGAAGAAAATCCCACAGGAAATGATTTTCCTGGCTTTGAAATCATGGCGGAAGCTTTGCAGACAATTCTATTATGTCGAAAGTCGACATATTGAGGAACATCGCTGAATTTGTGTAATAACTTTTGGTAATAAAAACCTTCAAAAATGCTACACTTTTTTGTTACCCTATAAGTAATTCTGTAAACCCAGATATGAATAGAATGCAGTTTTTAAAAGCCTTCGCAAGAGAATTAGTTTCCCCCGAAATAAGAAGAATCGGAAATCCAAGAATAAATAGAGAATTGCGAATGACAATGGATTGAATTTTAGCAAGTGATACGGAAGTCCAGGAGATATTCATAATCCCGGAAGACCACAAAGTTATAAGTGAGGAAAGCACGTAATTTATGACCACCAAAGAAGAAATGGAAAAATACATATTTATGCATATTTTGTCAAAAACCTGTATGTTTAAAATGTACTCAAAAATTTTGTTATGGATGTGCGCAAGAATCTGAACTAAAAAAATTCCGTGTAAAATTAAGTCAGTTTTACCCAATGTCATTTGTTTTATTTTTTATATAATGGTTAATTATTACATTATATTGTTTTCTTCATACATTTATATAATGGAAAAATAAATATCATTAAAAAATTAAATACTTTGTTTTCTTCAGATTAATTTTAGTTAATATATATATTCTGAGAAGAATGTATGAAGGAAAATAATTTATTTTTCTGCTGATAATATATTTTATTAATAGCGCTGATAATAATTAAAAAGTGTATTCTTATATTTAGAGAAATATATACAGAATGTATAGGCAGAATTTCTTACTGGCGCTTTTATTAGAATATTTTATTTGAATCTTTAAAAATTGCGGTGTACGAAAGTTTGTCATCGGCCACCCATCTCAAGGGCTGTAAACTTCACTTCCAATCCTTCAGATCGCTGCTCAGAAAATAGTATTTTTTTTTTCATTTTTATTTTTATAGAAACTTTTTATGATGTATTATACGAATGCAATCATTAATGCAAAATGGATTTAACTTCGTGAGTAAATTTCGTTTAATCAAGATGATGAATGATTATTTAAAATCGGCGCGACTAACGCTAATACTTTTTTCTAGTTTCAAGTTGGCCTCGACAATATGTTTCAGGTACTTAATTCTAAAAACTAAAATTAAGACGTTGTAAATTATAAAAAAGGAGATTCAAACCTCTTGTCCGAAACATGATAATGTTCTAGGCTAGATTCGTCTGTCTTTATATTATTTTTAAAAACATACTATTAATTATAGCCATATAATTAAGAGTATGTTTACATGATAATGTCTTAGGCTTGATTCGCCTTCTTGGCTTCAGGCCCAGATTATGCCTTGTAGGGCCATGGCAATGCAAGTTTCGAGCCCCTTCCTCCTCCCCAACGTCCAAGTCAAGATATTGACGTGAAAACGTCTTTCCGCTCGATACAGTGATAGTCGGTCGAACTTTTTGTGTGACAAAATACCGTCAGATTTGAATCGCTAATAACTAAGAGACTAATAGTGCGAAAAGAGTGGTTGACCCAGAAACGGATAGATCATATCTGTAAGAGTTTGGCGCATAGTTTTTTTTCCTGTTACGTCGTCGTAACAGTATAGGCGCATGCGCGTGTTTGTTATAAATTAGCTTTATGTAAGGTTACAAATAAGTGTAGTGTAGAAACGCGTTTAGCTAGGGCGTTGATTCTGGTGTCATTTTATAGAGCTTTAGGAGTATGACTAGGATCCAAAGTGAGAGAATAAAAATATTTATCGGAATATAAGTAAAAATCGGTATTAAATTGATAATTTCAAACTCTGCATGTCTTTTTGATTATAACATTCAGAGTTTTCTTTCGAATTGTACGAAACTTGCCGAATACCTGACAATGCGTAAAAATACATTGTATTAAAATTTGAATACTACGGGAAATATGAGCAATTGTAGTAAATAATGTTTTACAGCGCATACGCGAAAGTTGTTCTATGTACTGTCAACAGATGGCGCCATCAAAAGCTACCCTAAATAAAACATAATAAAGGCGTCGGGATAAAATCATAAAACAAGTATTTAGTATTAATATGTAATTTAATTATCAATCTCTTTAATTCAATATTTACACAGAGTAGTATAATGGTTAGAGAATAGATAAATCACAAGTTTATCGCATGTAGCAAGGGTCTGTGGTAGCTTGTGATTTATCTATATCAACACGCATGTTTCACCGCAACATTTGCAATTCATTATAAAAATAAAAAGCATTGCTACACCCTACATTTAAAATTAATTTTGAAAAATGTATTAAAATTAAAGATTGATATCACCGAAAAGCTAATTTTATAAAAAAAAAATTAAATTGGTGTAAATGGTTTCTGTACGATAAAATATTCCGAAATTACTAATTAAAAGACGTTAAAATGTTAATTAATTTTTCATTAATTAAAAACTTTAATCAAAATTTTGGCAAACCCTTTCTTAGTGAGCACCTGTTACCTAAGAAATAACTACGTGTGAATGTTAGTAGCTCTAGATCCGACGGTCTGCATTGTAGAGCGTATGGAATGATTTTTGCATCACGCATATCGCATGATACAATTTACAGATAGTGTGTCAGCCTATGGAGAAGTCTCTGTTTTGTTTATTGTGGAAATGTAGAACTTCCGCTAAACCGACCGACTTCCGATGTAATGGTTCGTGTGGAGTGGAAGTTTGGAGAGGTGGTGCCAGCTCTGGTGTCGTCCTCGCCATCTGCCTGTGGTTCAAAATTACGAGGTCCGTCTCAAAAAATAGCCCTCGTGTTGCTTCAAAACGGGACATTAATATAACTAAACTAATCCGATGTAATGTTTCGTCAAAGGAATCTGCAAAAGTTCAAGACTCTGTTTGAAGATGTTGATTAATGTTTTTAATGTAGCGGCTTAAGGATACTTTGAAATATTAAACGTGATGTTCCTATTGCTGTAGCTCTCAATGTTTACTTAAAACAAGAGTCTCAATTTGTTGAAAGGCTGCCATAATTGTTTGTTATGGATCTGTTTGGCGACTTCCAATACTTGTTTGGATGTTACTTTTTAAGATTTAACTGATTATAATCTCTCTGTTTGGAATTTAGCCGTTTTAAGAGCCTTAAAGAGTTTTTTTCACCGTTTTAAATTTTAAAAATTAAACGTGCTGAAAGAACACAAAATTCTATGCTTTTGTGTACTAAAGAAAGAACTGGTTCGAACTTGGCGCTTGATCGAGTATACAAATGGAATTGGTGATTGCTTAAATCGGAGGCTTAGCGGAAAATGGTCTATGAATCCAAAATAATTAAACCAGAAAACTCTTTCATATACATTATCATGTTAAATACAGTATGGTATTCGATAGAAGGCCAGATCCAGATTAAGACTGAAATAGCCTTTGCTAATAGAGTATTAAAAGAAATTTTCTGGAAAGAATAAAAAAAAATCATTCAGTTTATTTGCTTTTACTTAGCCATTCTTTACCAGAAAAAAACTGTCGTTAATGCTTTAAAATGCTTTTAAAAGGCTCTATTTGAAATTCAAATATGAATTTCCTTTCACTATACAACGATAAATTTAAACGCAGCTACAGCGAAAAATAATTAGTTTCCATTCTACTTTCAGAATCATGACGCATTCAATATTCATTAAGTAAATAAATTGTTTAATGATGTGAAAGACATATTGTATTTCTGAACTTGAAAGAATTTGTTTATAGATACAAATTACATTTGGAAAATTAAACATAATTAATACGGTATGAACTAATTTAATTACTTAAATGTCTGATGCAATATCTCGAAGCTTGAAATTTAATAATTCATCAGTATTCAATTTAAAAGTAATCAGTATCTAAACATATTTCTTTCAAGATTAAACAACTATTTTTGTCTTTCGTTTTAATGTCCCGGTGTAGTTAATTAACTAACCATTTTGAATATATTTACTTCTCAAAATCATTTCAAATCTCCTTCTATCTTCTCTGCATGCATATGTAATGCAAGTTCTTGTTTTATTTGGCATTGCTCAAGAAAGAAATAAGTCTTTCGTGGCGGTGAAAGCATTTATCAATAGAAAGAACTATACATTTTCTATTATCAGAAGGAATTCCTGGAATTTTCCCGAAGGTTTAAGAAACAAAGAATCAAAATGGGAATCGTGTTTGAAATTTCTGCTGTTAATAAATTATTCAGTTATGTTTACTTTAATTTTTAACAATATTTTCACTTTCTTTCTGTATTGGAAATTTGTATGCTTCATGTATAATGCGAGGCAAAACGCGCAGCAAAATTTATAGAAATAAAAAAAATAATCAGCAAATGTTTAAAATACCTAATTCTTGCTATATTTAAGTGAATTTTAAGTGTTTCGATATATTTTGATAAAACTCCAGGTTTTTTTCAAATTCTAGATGGAACTATTGTAAAAATGTTTTTAAAAAGCCTTTTTTTTTGGCTCTGCCTGCACCAAGTCGTCAGTGATTACAGATGGCCGAACAGAACGCGATTTGACGTCGATGTTTTTCCGATCTTCCTTGAATAATTTTAATTTTTTTTTTCTCACTTTTCTGTCACTCATTGCAATGTCACTTTATATTTCGCATACCAAGTGATGAATATCTGCAGCATTCATATTTCTTGGTGTTAATAATAGGATGTCTGATCGTGTTTCACAGACGGCGGAGCGCTCGATTTTCTTAAACATTTTAACCTCACACTATGAAGCTTGTAGACTATCGCCGTGGATACTAATGGTGTCGTATTCTGATCGCATGATATGATAATCTGTTTACTTAATCCAATTTCTGTTGTGAAACACGATGGAAAGTTGGGTTCTATAATCACCAAATGAACTTCACCATTTAACATATATATTGAAAACTCACTATATATAATTGTTTCATGCAACATAATTTATTCCAAAATAGAAACTCAATAATATTTAATATTATATTTTTTATCATAAATTTAACTATGTGTTCAGTTTTGGTGTGCTGCAAATAAACACTTTAAACAAATTTAATTACGCTTACAATTTAACATAAAATGACTATTAAACTTTGAAGCACGCACCTTTGCCGTAGCACAGTCCAGTTCCTACTGCATTTTCCCCATTTCATTATAAAACACCCCCTAACCTAGTTTGCGGTCTAATTCCTATCGATTTTATCACTTTGATAGTGTTAAAATGCATAGTCGCATTCAGTGGCAGCGATTGGGTTGAGAAATTAGGGGGTAAAAAATTTATAGATATCTAAAAGTATCCGGGAGTATAGGGGTAGACAAGAAAATTTAAAGATTTAGCTATGAACTTACCTAACTTTCCCGGACAGTATTGCTTTTTAGTAATTCTTAGTTTTAGGCAGCTAAAATGAAGTAAAAATTTACTTTTTCCAACTAAAAGTAAGGGGGTGAGTGCCCCCTTTGTCCCCCTGACTCGCCGCCACTGACCGCATTCGTTCACACTGTTCCAATATCCGCAAAAATATTGACTTAATTTTACGTATGAGTAACAATAAAATTTATTTTGAAATGATTAATAAAAGCAGCAACGTCTAAAGATGTGTATTTGGATGACTTCCCATTGCATTTCTGTGTCCTCAAAAGCAAATGTTATTTTGTAAAGTTACTTTACTGATCCCGAATTCATGATAGAAACTTTAAGGGTTGGTACAGGACACTGTAACAATAATTTATTGTACAGGAATGTATGGGCACAAGTGACGAGGTGAGGTATTGTCAACGACTTTTTGATTGGCCCATACCTACTTTCGAAGCGACTCATTGACCAATATTATCTTATTTTTCTGGAACAGGTTTTACCAGAACTGCTGCAAGATGTTCCAATCGCCATTCGTAACCGAATGTGGTTTCAGCCTGATGGGGCGTCAGCTCACTTCAGCACTGATATGCGCAATTACCAGAATGCCACTTTTGAGGCGAGATGGATTGGGCGTGGTGGACCAGTCCCTTGGCCACCCCGATCTCCCGATTTGTTGAACCTCGATTACTTTTTATGGGGGTATTTGGAGAGTATTGTTTATGAGACTCCAGTTGACTCAGATGAGGATCTCGTTGCTCGAATATCCGTAGCTGCTGCAAGTGTGCGTAAAATACCTGGCATCTATGAATGTGTACGCCAATCGCTCCACCGACGCTGTCAAGCATGTATCACTTTTGATGGACGAAAATTTGAACAGTTATTGCAAACACTGTACTTGTCAACGACGCTGTCGATAAACACTACGTATTTCCTTTCATCTCTTATTTCCTGCGTTTGCGCCTCACCGCGTCACTTGCGCCCATACATTCGAATACAATAAATGATTGTTACAGTGTCCTGTACCAACCCTTAAAATTTGTACCATGAATTCGGGATCACCTTGTGTATTTTTTATCCATTCAAATAATTGGTCTAACGATCTTGTGAATTTCTTTAATACATTTTTAAACAAATATGACTTTAAAAAATAAATATAAATCACAATATAATTCAAAATATATACAGAATTAAAAGTAAATTAGCATCATAATCTTTGTGATAAATAGTGTCGAATTAATTCTACAAAGTAATGTTACTGTAATGTTACGGTGTTTCCGTAACATTACAGAAACTTCTGAAAGTGTTCAACTATTTTATACATTACTTAAGCGTGTATTGGAACTATCTCTTTAATTTCTAACTTATTAACAAACATGGTGAAAAGAAAATTTTCATTTGAGGCTGAAGGTCAGCAAAATTCTAATCTCCTATATCTTATACTTCAGCAAGGAAATAGATTTCAAAAGCATGCTTTAAACAAACATTCCCATTTTCACTCTATTATTTCAGATTTAATGCAGCGGTTCTATGGTTTGCTCTCTTGCGGTTTGTAAAGAAACACCGACGAAAAATAAAAGGCAAATAATAATCTATGTCAGGACATCAAAGGAATACCAATCAGCACATTAAACAAAAGATTCGACCGCGTTACGAGAACATCTCCTGAGAGTTCTACTTTCAAAGCTCGACGTCAATCCAGACGAAGCAAGAATTGCGTTCAATTATTTGTTTCTTCTGATGGAAGTTTTCAATGCGATTCTCACAAAGAAAGTGCACGTGGTAGACGCTAAATTGCTATTTTCATGACTATGAAAGTTTCATTAATGAGAATATGTTAGAGATTAAAGAGATAGTTCTAATACACGCTTCAGAAATGTATAAAATAGTTGGACGCTCTCGGAATCCTTCTTTAGATAAATAGAGGATTAAGAAGCAGCAGTTTATTTAAAGCAAGACGTCTTAAAATACAGTGTGCCTGCTTAAGTCCGTTGTCACCCCAACACTTTCTGAACGGCAAGAGCTATAGTCATAAAAGTGGGGTCTAGGTATAGTAATGTTGTCATGCGCTAAGCAAGAAAACCGCTTACAGCGCCACCTGGCGGCAAAACTCTGAGTTAGCGTTCTTATCTCAAAAACTGTGCGATATACGGGAAAAAAGTCGATTACAAATTTGTTCAGCATCATCGATTTAGTAAGAGAAGACACCTTCCGTACAGTAATGTTAAAAATAGAAGGCGTTAAATGCATATTTGTTTGTTTCGCAACTCCCGAGATTGTAACGCGACATAACGCGGAAGAAAAGGGAGAAGGAAGGACGCAATATCCGATTTTCTAGAGGATTTACCGTTGGGTGACCTCCGGAATGTATGGTTCCGACACGACGGCGCCCTTCAAGGTATCAAGTGTCCAACTGTACATTCGGGACACATTCCAACAACAAGTCATCGGGTATGGTGTTTGCGTAGAATGGCCTCCACGTTCACCTGACCTAAACTCAATGTACTTTTTTCTGTGGGAATACATCAAATAGCGAATGTATGCAACCCCTTCACCAACATTGCAGGAACTTTGAAACCGTATTACGGATGCTTGTGCCAGCGTGTCATCTGCCATGTTGTACAATGTGCAGCGGGAAGTGCAGTCCCGTGTCCAGATGTGTATTGTTGCTGAAGGACACCATTTTGAGCATGACAGATAGATGAGCCTCATTTCCAGCAAGTGCAGTTTTGTTCAACGCGATCAAACAAATGTGCGTTTTGTGCTTTTCATTTGTATCATTTTTGTGCGCAAGATGTTTTTTGTAATAAATTGATGATGCTAAACAGCTTTGTAATTGACTTTTTCCCCGTATTTCGTACCGTTTTTGAGATAAGAATGCTAATTCTGAATTTTGCAGCCATGTGGCACTGTAAGCGGTTTCCTTGCTTAGCGCATGGCAACTTTACTACACCTAGACCCCACTTTTATGATTATAGCTATGGCCGTTCAGAAATTATTGGGGTGACAACTGACTTTAGCGAGCACACTGTATAAGGCCCACACACGCATGGATTCATGCACGAGAATTTGGAACTGAAACAGTTTTGAAAATACAGGTTTCAGCAGAGATCTCTAATATTAATCAACAAATTGTAACTCAAATTATGTCTTGATATGAACTACAAAAACTGTTTGCGCATTTTTAGACGATTTTGTTTCAATATAGGAAAAAAATTGTCAGAGTGGAGAAATTTATTTTCACAATAATTGCATTTTTGAAAGTATAAGTTATCGTCTGCTACCTAAAAGATTGTTTAGATGCAAAATGGCGATTTTAAAGAAACGATGGATGGAATGCTGCGTTCTTGCTCTTTACGAATATAGTTAATCTTATTCAGTTATTTAAAGAAGCTGTGAAAGTCATGGCTTTTCGATATCGAAATCCACAATAAGCAATATTGTTAATAAGAAAGGGAAAAATCATCCAAGTTTGGTTTCAAGTGGAAAAGTTGTTCCAAAAGCGTATCCAAGGAATTAACGTAGTTTTTCAAATATTGCAAAGATGAGATCTTTAATGTTAAAAGAAAATCCTCCAAGTCAAACATTCGTAGCAAAATCATTAAAATGCTCAGTATGAACTGTAAACAAAATTATTAACACTGATTTGAATCTTAAAAATTCCCAAAATGCAATGTTCATTGTCTTTCTCCGCCTCATATAGCTGAACGCAAAACACGCCACGGAATACTTTATGAAAAGTATTTATCCGGTGGTAAAGGGAAACTGTAAGAATAGACAAAGCGCGAGTCTATTTAAATGACTACAAACAATAAAATTTATTATCATCAAAGAAGAGACAAAATCTTAAAACATGGTTCGAATAATATAAAGGAAGTTTTCCTAAGGGAGTAGGAACTGCATCAGGACAAAGCAAGCAGCCACACATCACAATCCACTGTTTGTTTCCTGAAAAATAGAACAAGAAATGGGTATTAGGACTATACCCATCGCTCATATTCCTCCTAAATCTCCTGATGTATATATAACCCATGGATTTTTGCGCCTTTTTACTTTGTCGTATACGAAGAGAAAGTATTGTAATCGTCAAAAAATTCGAACTCGAGATTTTGACGAATCTCCACGTTTTAGACCTCCCTGAGTCCGAAAAACACAATTTTGGAATTATGTCTGTGTGTGTGTGTCTGTCTGTCTGTGAACACGATAATTCGAAAACTGTTAGAGCTACGGGGATGAAATTTGGTATGTGGTCTTTAAACATAATATGTAGGTTTCTGTCAACTTTTGGACAAAATCCGTCAAAGGGAAGTCTGCCTGTCTGTATGTTCGAGGTCATGCGAACGCTATAACTCAAAAACTTGAAAAGCCAGATGGATAAAATTTGGTACACAGTTTTATCGACATGAATGTAGGTCCGTATAAATTTTGGGCAAAATCCGTCAACGGGCTAACTGTCTGTCGATCTGTATAATAGCATACTTATTCAACTCCATGCGCATGCGTAAATGCCTGTGCAAAGAAGGGATACTCCGAAAACTTGGCAGTTTGCCAAAAACCAATTCTGGAGGCGAGATTTTGTAAGGAAGCAAACATTTAGTGCGTCTCGTTTTACTTGCGTATTGGAAGCAATCTCTGCGCATGCGCAAGCTATTCAGCGAGCAAGCTATTCTCCTGTTTTCTTCTCCGCACGCGGAACTTGCATTGCTAGAGTTTGATAAAAAAAAATAATAAATATTGCGAAGTTTTAATACATACGTATCTTTTTGAATGTGATTCTTCACCTCAATATTTTACTATCCCTATAATCAACAATGAAAAACCTTCTGATAGTCATTCCATTCTGGGTTACAGTTGGTTCGAACTTTTTATCAACGCAGGGGGAAGGGAAATGACAAATGTTTGAAAAGTATATGAGAAAGTTTAGGGGAGGCCACTCCCGCTGGTTACTTTAAAAAACCTCATTATCCAAAACTCGACCTACAAGCCTTTGTGGACTTTGAAACACTGCTCAGGGTGAATGGGACAAAACACTTCTTCCGATACTACAAAAAACGTTAATGTTGTGGAAGTTACAATGTAGAAAGAATGTTAAGAATAAGAGTTATCAAATGGAACAAATTTAAAACGTAAAATATTTCTATAAATATCACAAAAATCGTCTGGAAATGTACGAACAGCCTCTGTATTTCATTAAAGTATATTAAATAACTATGTTAAAAGCGACATTATCAGAATTATTGAAGACAAATTACTTCACTATAACATTTGCCATGACACTAGAAATCCTTTTATTTTATGTCGACTGACAGGAGTAAGCATTTTTAGTCAGTAGAAGTGCTATCTACAGTTATGCCTTGATATTAAATATTCTATTTATATATTAAATACATGCGTTAAAGCGAACCAATACCAGCAGAACTACCCAAGAGACAATTTGGGCATGTTTGCAGTCACCATGGCACAAGAATTCCTTCCATTTCAAAATGAAGAGGTATTTGTATGATGCGTTATTTCCAATTTGTAATAGACGCAATCGCAAAGTGTTGAATTAGTATCTTAAGTTTAATGGAATAGGAAATGCTTCCAGTTTATTGGCGTTGCGCAGCACTAATTTAGACGATCAATTTGTAGCTAAAAGCTGTTGAAATTTACAGAACAAGAGAAAACTACGCGGTGTATTGCTACTCATAGTAAAATAATCCTGAATATCATATAATATATTTAAAAGTAATATAACATTCCAAGAGCATTTAACTATTGGGCATGCCAAATTTTAAAAAATAACTCAATAAAGAAATATTATAATTAAAGTTTGAATTATAATGTTTAAAAAGCGAAACTGCAGCTGAACTCTGGACGTTGAAAGAAACAGGAGCTGAAAAACTTTTATGCAATATTATATGTAAATGAATTCAACATATTCTTCTGTTTGTATGTTAGAGGAAGAGTAACGGAGATACATTGTAAAAAAATTAAAAATAAATAGAAATATAATAAATAATATAATATAATTTTAGTATAGCTTTCTAATTCAGAAAGAGCCTTTGACTCTATAAGTCATCTGTAATATACAAGGTGATTCAAGAAAACATGGCGAAACTTTAAGGGTAGATCAGGCATATCATACGCTTCCAAAATCCCATAGGAACATGGGCGCGCAATTTCCATAATAGTTATCGTATATTCATTGTGCAGCATTAATTTCTTCGTTAAGTAATGTATAGTCTTCGTATAGTATTAGCTTCGTCAAAGAGAATCGAGGTTGTATTTGCACCTCTTAAGAGTAGCGGAGATTGGGCGTTGCAAGTGGGGGGGGGGCAAAAAATTTATAGATGGAAAAAAATACGGGGATGTATAGGAGGTAAACCAGAAGATTTAAAAATTTAACTACAACATTAGCTAGCTTTTCTGACACTATTGCTCTTTTGTAATTTATATTTTTAAGCAGCTAAAATGAAATAAAGAATTAATTTCTCTCTCAAAAAGAGGGTTGACGACCGCCCCATCCGACTCGACGCCACTGCCTCTTGTCTTTTACCGGTTCAATCCCAAATCTCAAGAAAAAAGTATTTTAATGTGAAGATCATGTACACAATACGCTCCCTTCATTTTTTCGTTCCCATTACACGAATAGGAAAATAGGCAGACAGACTAACCTTCGACGAATTTGGTCCCAAATTTGAATGAAATTTAACACAACATATAAAATTGCATTCATCTGCTCGTTAAGTTTCGAGTTCTCGTACTAGAAGACAACAGAAATCCTTTAATTTCTTTTTTCTTTTGAACTCTGACATGCCAACATTCATCAAGATCTGGAGGTCAAATTTTTTGATGACTGCAATACTTTTCTTTCAATACTTAATTTAAGAAAAAATAAATCTATCAAATCTTTTCTTACGTGTAGCGATGGTCAGGAGAAATCATAGAAATGTATTTTTGTTTGTCCATTTTGCTTCATAAGAGGATAAAACTCATAACTTAAAATGAATTTTTCATAACGTCAATTTAACAACTCTTACCTTTATGTAATTTTTACCTTAGATTCAATATATTAGAAAGTTAAAACAAAAATAGAACCAGTTTTCCAATACTGAAATAAATCAAAACTAAGATACGTTATTCAAATTCTGATTTTGAAAGGACCTATTTGTTTTCAATAATTGATGACACTTAGTGTTCATCTTTAGTATCCAGCTTCAGTGAAACAACCCAGCAGTAGATCATACGAAATCTAGAACAATCCAATAGAAATCAAGAATCAAATGAGCATCACACAACGAATCACGAAAATAAGAAACAGCGGGGAGTTTTCTACCCGGAAGAGGTGGCGTCAGTTATTCAGCTGTCATAAGCAGGCAATGCAATAAATACTCGCAGATAGTAACGGCAACCGGATCAAAGTCCAAATTGAATGAATGATGGAACATCATCAGGGGATTTATACAAAGAAAAATATGGGCTGAAAGGATACGAAAAGAATATCAAAATGTAGGAACAAAAAGATCCAAGGATACATAAATAAAGATCGGAACAACTTATTTTTGGACTTCATTCTTTTACTTATTTTTCCGAGACCATCGTTTTCTTCACTGAATTTGAGAATCATGAATCAAAGAGAATTGTGCAATATTTTAAGTACAATACTTTATGTGAAACAAAGAAAGAACACTTACTACAAGAAATCTCTCTGTTTTCTTTTATTCATAAGATTATCAATTGCTTCAAAATCGCATTTTCTGGATAGGAAATATTAATAGTTAAATATATCATCAATAAAAATGGTTCAGTATAGTTTCTGGCACATAAGGTTTTTTCAGAAATTTAAGGAAACACTTCTTTGTCGATTTATATTGATTTAGTTGAAACTGAGTCATCAGTTTAACTGAATTTTGTTGAATTTTTTCTTACTCTTGGATCAAAAGAAATAATTAAATTGGATATCTAATTACTATAAACAGAGTAATTCGATTGGATTCTGGCAAACTCCAAGGTACGTCAAGCATACTGAGACAAATCAGATTTGCATATGGACGGACATAAAGGCGGGAATATTATAGTGCATATTTAGGTGATCGATATCAAGGAAATTTCTTCATCTTTTTTCCAATAGAAAGAAGTATCAAAAGCATTGAAGAGTTGATATTTCTGAAACAGCAGAGCATTAATTTAGTGTATGAGGTGGCTAATGGACTCGAACGAATATTATCAATGCATTAGGACTTAAGAATTTTTTAAAATGTATTACCTATAGTCTTTTAATTTCACATTTCAATCTTGGGGAGGAGTTGCGATTCAAAACTGATGCATAAAGACTGGTAATATAAAGTGAGAAGTTGAGAATTGTTGGTGAATTTCATTATGTTAAAACTGTTTCCTTCCACGATATTTCCAGATTAATAAACACATTTTCAGTGCATCGTAATATATTCATTTTGGTCTCTTTGCTACATTTTATCGGCACTAAATAGTATAAGAAGAGATAACGACGATCCAACGAAGCAAATTTCTCTGATCTCCTTTGATGCAATTTAAAGACAATGAATATACCTTGGGGTGCTCTAAAAATTGCATTTACAACTTAACGATCCACAGGATTGCTTGGATAATTTATGATCGCAATCAACAAACTGCAAAGAAATGTGCGCCAGCCATTAATGTAATCAAAAGGAAGTGGTATAGTTTAATTGCCTGAAAAAGAGGTTATGGTTCCTTTTAATTCTATAAAAGGGTGGTAGTGTAAATTCTCTTTCGGAAACTACACTTTTATCTTAATCAAAAAGCCCAGATGTGATGTTTTTCTCTTGGTGTTTCAAATTCTCTCTAAATTATTACTATAGAAACTAAAATAAACTTTTAATTCAATAAATAAGGAAACTAGTTTTCCGACTTCAAATGGCCGTTTTTATTGTATGAAAATACAATTTAAAAACTGAAACTCAAATTTGAAAATCATTTTTCAACTCTCTTGTCTCTCAATGTTGCCATTCCTGAAACAAACTTTCAAAAAGATAGATAATATAAATAGACACACAAATACAATATATATAATAGAAAGAAAATGGTAATAGTAAGCAACTACTTGAGGTTACTAAAATATTATATAGAAATTTTAGTTATCAAAATGCAAAGGTAAAATATTTAAGTCAAAATATTGGTCATTTGGTTTGAGAAACCTTCAAGTTTCTCTAAGCAAGACAGAGATTCTTGGAAGCAAACTTGCTAACAGGGAACTAAAATTTCAGAAAAGGTGATGATTAAATATTTAAATATGTGAATTTAATTTTAATTTCATTTAAGCCGAATACATAAAAAAGAATTCAACACTTTTTCGATTATCAATATAAAAAATGGGGAAAGGATTTGGATAGATTCTACTCATTGGAATCGGATTATCTTGGAACATACTTCGGCTATTAAAGATGGTGAGCAAACACATTTTACAATTTTTGAGGCTAATGAAAAAAGAGTATCAATAGTGTATTATAAATCCATATATTAATGCATTGATACATTTTTGAGCCATTTTGATGTTTGAAGAAATGAGATACTGAAAAATCAGACTCAAATTCAAATTCGGCCGTGAAAGTTAACTTAAACTAGCTGAAAAATTTGCTAACATTTAAATAAATGAAGTGAAGAAATACTCATTTTATTAATTTTTTTAACCTTGATATATAAATAGATAAAATTATTACTAACTTTTAATAATATCTTTCACAAAAGTGCTTTCAAATATCTTTTAAAGCCAGTGAACGCTAGCTATTTTTGGAAGAATTGAATTTCATTTTTTTATCAATACATCTATGAAATTAATGATTTTTTGTTATTATACCTCAGAAAGCTTAAGATAACTTCTACTATTCCTGCACAAAATAGAAGTGTAGTCACTCTCGTAACGTTAACCATAACTGGTTATGATTGACATCAGATCCCTTTGATGTTTTGAATTTCAGTCGAGACCAAGCATTGAAAAGCGATGTGTCCAATGAACTTTTTTTTAATATTTGTTCCATTTTGAAATTATTTGTGTAAACTGTCTGTGTGTAACGTAAACCTAATAATAATAATTGTTAAACTAATTCGGCCTGTTTACTAAAACCACAAATGATATTTTTAATCGTTTCCATGTGTGAAATGATTGTGAATAAGACTAAATAATATGGCAAGGAAGCGAATCGTTATTTGTTTGCAAAGCAACAATAGCGCACTCATACAAATCGTATTGGATTTATTTTTCAATATTACAATTTTTACTTTATATTTGTTCATAAACAAAGTATGTTCAAATAAGAAAAATTCTTTGATTAAACTGACCAAAGTATATTTATTGTAAAAATATCTTGTATTGATTCAAAAAAGTTTGAATTAAAACCAACGTATAACGGTGAAAATTTCTATTGTTTTGCTGATAAGAATAACATCTTTATTATTTTTTAAAATCTGAAATAAAATCTGCTGAAGAAAGGAGGCTTTCTCGATATTCTTTTAAAATGGTGGGGAAAAATTTAGAAAAAAATCAGTTAATCCCTAGATATCGATTATTCAATTTCTATAATAATAATTTTTTCTGTTATTAAATAAAAAGATAAACTATCCATAAAAATACTATTTCTTTGAAAAGAACAAAAATGAATTTTCCGTTATATATTTTTGAACGCTAAAAAGAAAAAAAATTCTCCGATTTCTCATTAGTTTTCAATTAGCTTTAATTATATATTCATTTATGGTTTCTTTTTTCAGGTTTTGCTGTAATCAGAAAATGAAACTTACATTATTGAGTGGATTTCTTGAAAACATTTTGTTTTAGTGTGCCATAATTGGAATTTATTCCTCCTACCGTGAATGGATTTTTGGACATTTTTTTTTTATTTTAGTCTAATTTCCCTGGCAGGGACAATACAAATATATCTTCTTTTTCTGGAAACACACAAGGATTTTCAGCGGTTAGTTATAAAAAAATTTGCAGATTTTTTAAAGATTTTAAACTTATTTGAAGTAAAAATAATTTCCTATAAATTATTTATTTTGATTTCAATATTCCCGTGTGTGTCCACAATGAATATTTATCTCTTGTGTTTCTAAGATCATATATAAATATTCCATAAATATTAATAAAAGAAACATTAGATATAATAAATGATTAAAAATAATTAATGATTTAAAAATTAATCATGAATCATAAATTCAAAAAATATTCTCAAATTGCAATAATCCTATTTCCATTAAAACAAAATATGAAAGCTGACTTCATATCTTTTTATTTTATCTCATACTAGCTTTTACCCCAGCATTTGCTCGGGATTAAAATTCTTTCATGTCTAATATTTTGATGTAAAAACTACTTTTGTATAGAAAATTATAATACCTAAAATTATTTTATCGTCTGAAACGACTTTAATTAAAGAAGATTTTTAAAAACCGCCGATAGCTAAATTTCTCCATAAGTTATTAATATCTTTTGTATAAGTATTGCAAATTTTGTTCATAAATCTTATGATATAAGAAAGGTTTTAAGACAAATGTTCTGAGACAGATAATTAGATTGTAAATTTTTCATTTATAAAAAGCGTTAAATAAACCAGATCAATAATTGTTTCTGTATTAATTATGCATCGTCTGCTTTTAAACTTTTCATTAAGTCTTCTTCCAGAATTCTGCTAATGTGTTCTAGCAACAAAATCTTCGTATGTATTTTTGTTCTTCATCAATAAAAAAATACCATTTAATTTTTGAAAAATTATTAAAATGAGGGAACCGAATTGATCGGAAATGTAACTTGTGTCACCGAAAAGCTAATTTTTAAAAATTTAATTTGGTGTAAATATAGTTTTTTGACATAATATTTTCGAAAAATATCACGAAAAACGCCAAAATCTTGCTTAATTTCTAATTAACAGAAAATTTTAATTAACTATTGGGCTTTTAAAAGTCGAAAGAGATCTTTATCTTCGTATATAAAGTATTTATGAAAATAAGCAAACATTTCATAAAATAAAGGTAATTAGTTGAAAGTCTAACCATTTCCTGGCAACGAAGTAGCTATAAATTTGCGTTATTTGAATATCGTCTATATGTAATCAATTATTTATTAAATTTTGAAAAATTAATAAAAACTGAAGGAAACGTTTTATAGATATAAAATTGTCATCATTGAAAAGGTAAAATTTTCAACTTTAAGATGGTATAAGAATATGTTTGGGCATAATTAGCTCCGAAGTTACTGCGGTAAAACGTTCTTGGTCCATTTCTAATTAACTGACTGTTTAATTAAGTTTGCACTTTGAAAAGTTTACAGGTACTCTTGTTTTAAATAATAAGGGTGCAAAATTTGGTTGAAATCTGTCCATTGGTTTAGGCGGAGATGTGGAACATACACACATACATCCCCACAACGACTTCTATTTATAATACGATTTTATTTTTATTTCTAATGAAAACTTTGGAATAGAGAGACGATTTTTTTCGTAACTTTTTTCTTCGATTTGTTTGAACAAAACATAATTTTAAACAATAGAAGTAGGGATAGAATTTAAGGTAATTGCAACATCGTGCTGAATTTTTTCACGCATATGCAGATGTGAAAGAGTTTAATAATTTTAAATTTTAAACTTTCCTGATTATTTAACTAATCCAGTCAGGATACAGTTTTTATTTTCCTAATTGACAGTTCGTCTGATTGATCACATACTTCTAACCAAAATCTGTATTACAAAGAAGAAAATGTATAATTTTGTGAAATTAAGAAAACTCTCACGTTATGTATTTAAGGTTATCAATCGTGCATTTTCATTAGAAATTCATTATGCAGTTTCTTTCACTTCCTTATCTTTTTTACTTGATTCTGTGCTTCTTTGATAAATACAAATATGTTTGCAGAAAAATGTATCATTTGTATTGATTAGTATCAAAATAAAAATATGTTTTATATATTTCATGCTTTAATCCGAATGCAGTTGGCTACAATCAGAAAAATTAAAATTAAATAAAATTGAAAAAAAGTATGAGGGAACCGCGTAAAACGAAACCTATTAGAACAACCAACATAAAGTAATAATTAAAAGTTGTATATGAAACCAACGTATGTATAAAGGTAAATCATACAAAAATGTTTGTAAGGAACGTTATTCAAATGTAATTCTTTTCACCATAAATTACGCGAAGCTTATCTATTTTTTATTTAAACAAATGAACTAGGCCCGTTGACTTCAAAACATTACGATTATCTGTGATACAATGGTCCAGGATATGAAAAATGTGTTAAATATAAACAATATACTATTGATGCAGAGTTTCATAGTGTAAAATGAATAGGCTGTCATTAATTTAATACACTGAGATCCCTAATAGCACTAATCGTAAGATATTTTCACGACATTGTACAGCGTTCAGAATATCGTAACAACATCGTAGAGATATCGTACAATATCTTGTGCTAATATGGATACCCTCTGAAGAAACAATTAAGAATTTGGATGAATTATGAATATTCATACGATTCAAAAAATCTAACAAGAATATGTACAGAAACACATTTCTTTAAATGAAAGGTATGGTTAATTGATATATAATTTTTTTATATAATTTTTGTTATATAATTTTATAGAAATAGTTTTTGTTTTCCATAAGATAAAATGTTATTTTAACCTAAAACAGCCCTACGTCCAGGAGTAGCCGGGCCATCCGAGATTAATTTTGAATCTCTGTCCTAAATTAGAAAAATGTCCCAGATTTCTACAAAATGTCCCAAATTGCTCAATTTTTAAGTGTTGGCACTCATTTCATGTTAAGACATTTAAAAAACATTATAGGTAAATTTAATCTTTAAAAATAATTTCCGAAGAATATTCCTTCCAATCTTTTTTCAAAAATATAATATTGTTACGTGTGTTTAGTGAATTCTGCAGTTCATTATGGTATACTTCATGAGTATTGATTTCTAAAGAAGGTTCCACCATGCCTAAGGCCTATGTAGAACCCTTGACTTACCTTGAGTTATACTCAAGAAGAAATGCCTTTGTGAACATTTCTTGGAGGCATCCACCAGCTTATTCATGGTATCAAAGTGAAGGCCCCGGTTCTTCTATACATTTTAAGTGGATAGGAAAGACCAAACAGCTTTGGCTCGGTTTGCTTCCGGTCACTTAAAGACCCTCAGATTCCCTCGTGGTGATAAGAAGTTCAATATTTGCACAAATTGCAACATGATTGAGGCCACTCCGTAACATCTACTTGACTGTGTTGCCTTGGTGTATGATGACCCGTTTAAGCGACCGGATTTCGTGTTGCAGGTGATGAAGGCTAACAACCTCATGAATCTGATCTGATTCAGATCAGAAGGATTAGAAAGAAGAAGAAGAATATTGATTTCTATTATATGTAGACTTTCGTTTCGATCTATATCAAGGTAGAGTTATCAGTCGCTATGATCGTACGTTCAGAACTTATTAGCCTGGAAACCCAACGTTTTCACTCTTTGTCCGGGGTTAATTTTCCTTCCGCCAATATTTAGAACAGCCCTGGTTGAATTTCAGTAAATACAGTCTCTATACTAATCCCATTAAGAAGAGGTAACTACAAAATTATTAAAATTTGTAAAAACAAAAATACAAAATGTGTAAAGTCATTGTGATAAGATTTCATTTAGATTTAATAAAAAATTATTTTTGATACTAAGAATATTGGAGAGTACAGTAAGAGAAGAATAATACTGTTTGCAAAGAGTGTAAACATTGAATGTTCTTAAAAGAATAGTTATCATGGTTTGATAATAATAAACGCCGAAGTTTCAGAAACGAGGAAAAAAAAAGTTTGAGCATTTCTTGTGTGCATGATATAACCGATTTATGTAATTTTTATGTTTTGATATAAAGAAAATGAAGGACGTTGCTTTATCTACGATGGTACATCTAGACAGTGAAATTCATTTCTATAAGAATTAAGGGAATTTTCTGGTTTGAAAAATAAGTTCAGGCTCAATCAAACAGGAAACAACACTCCATTTGATTTATTATCTCGAACTACTGATAGATATGGTGACCCTCCGAGCTTTCACGCATGTGTCAGGTAGAGCTGATTTCACCAAAATAGGGATGAAGTGAAAAATGGAGGAGGAGATATTTACATTTTATTTAGCATAAAGAAGCATTTTATTTTCATTTATTGATTTGCTGTAAAGATTTAAAGAAAGAGAGACTAACTAAAAAATATATACCTAATCTGGTGGAAGTTATGAATGAACAAATTACTCCGGAAAAGCTCTTACTCATTGTCTGGCAACCCTTTTCGTAGTTAAATCGTCCAATGTGCTAGTCGAGGGTTTTTGAAATGTATATTAAGTTATTGAAGAACATTTATTTAATAAGAGTCGTTTCACTCATCACATTCATTTTATTCAATTTCCAATAGAGGTTCTGATTTTAAAATAACTGTATTTGCTTTACACAGACGAAAGTCTGAAATTGTTTAGTTCTACAAAGGATGTTCAATTTACACAATTACATGGTTAATTTTAATTTGTTTATTTTAAGTTCATACTTGAAAAACGTGCCCAGAAAAAAGTAAATTTAGAATGGTGGAACATAGAATTATAATATTGAAATATTTACAAAACTGGTTTTTATGTTTCTCACTGACCATCAGATGGAAATCAGTTTTTTCAAAGTCCATTCCAAGATTTTCTACAAAGGAAAAAAAAGAAAAAAAAAAGAAATGATTTTGAGAAATGTCAAAACGAAACAGAAATTTGATGAATATTCCACATTTTTCGAATAAAAAATATTGAGAGTTTCAAAAGTTTCAATCTTTTGTAAAAATGTAGATCTGTATAAAAAGTTACAGATCTGAAAGGTAGGCGTTTCCTTCTTCTTAAACATCATATGGCAACCGGCACGTGGTATTGGATTCCTGCCAAACATGCGCCAATGAATGTGAAGACTGCTATTTTGGATGCTGCCAGATTTCTTAAAATTAATATTCGAAATTCATCTCAGTAGATTTTTGTATCAAAGCAGATGACTTCCAAGACTGTTTGAAGATTAAATATCACAATGTGAAGCTGTATATATTTGTATTTTTTTGTCTTTTATTTATTCCACATTTAAAAGGCAGATTCCTGACATTAAATGGGAAAAAACAGCAACAATATGACGTAAATTGTAAATATATTTAAAAATTAGTCGGAATTGTAGAATTAACCTTTATTGCGTTTACAATGGAAGAAACTGCTTTCTCAGAAATAATTTATTATTTGCAAATAATTCAACACTGGTTGTAACAGAAAATAAGTTATTGCCTGAATAAGATTCTGAAATCACTTTTTCAATTGGCAGATGCTGAAATAACTTTTTGAATTGGCAGATGCTGAAATAACTTTTACAATTGGCAAATGCTGAAATAACTTTTACAATTGACAGATGCTGAAATAACTTTGAATAAATAAAGCTTTTCAGTTGCTCATTACATGCGCTTTGCTACATTTGCGTTTTGGCGTATATCTTTCGTATTAATTGCTTAGACTATAGGGAGGTATTATACGAAAGCATCTATATTTTCTTTGAAAAACAAATTAAAACACAAAATAAAATGAAATATTTTTCTTCGTATAATAAAAGAAACATCTATTAAATATTTTCATAAGAAATACTAGCACGAGTAGTATTTATCTCGATTGTGTACAAGCAGTTAGTCAGCTTTCCGAATTATCGAAAGGATTATTAATCAATATCAAAACTATATTGACAATTTGTTATGGATAGCGAGACGGACTTCGATACTATTATTATAATCAGCATTTTTGTTTTATGTTCTAAATTTTTGCTAATGATCTTTTAAGTCAGAATGGGAAAACCATGGCCAGAGGAAGAGCGTTGTCATTTTAACCACAAATACATTTAATTTTGAACATTTGTTAAAAAAATTTCTCTATAACGTTCATTAACAATCCCTAACTTTTTACTTTTGGAAATGTATGTATTAATATTAGGTTAAAAAAATTAGATAAATAAATTTTGGTTAAGGAAATTAAAAATCTTGTTGGATTTTTTGTAACCTTTCGTCTGTTCACTTTTAAGATTATGTTGGAGATTATCGGTCGTATCGTAAGGTAACTGAATTTTCTGATTATTCCTCTGCCGCAAGGTGGAAATTTGGTTATCAGTATGACGTCATTTTCTGTATTACGTCATGATGTTGGCGTATATAAAATGCCTGTATTTCCCCTTTGTATGTTATTCGATTCGATTGATAAAAGTGATCACGAAACCACGCTCTGCTACCAGCGCGTGTGTGTGTGTATAATAATTTAAAAGTTTTCTTTTAATGTTTATCAAGAAGATAAACTCAATAGTAATAAATGCATCTTATTAGAAGAAAAATGGACTCTCTCGTTTTTATTTGTACTTTGCTGTTTCTCTGTTTTCCAACAGATTAATTAAAAACTCTACAATGAAAAAGAATAAAAGTGTTATGTTATGGCTTATCTCGTATTATAGCTTAATAGTTGTTTCTATGTAAGCCCGAAAAATTCTCCAGGTTAATCAGAGAGCAGCAGGTGGGAATTAAGAAGAACTTGATTACTCACATCTTATTCCTTCTTGGGGAATCAATTCATTTGTCTTCAGTTCACTTGCTTTGTAACATCGGAATAAACCGACTGGCAGTTGTTTGTCAATAGCAGAAACAATAGTGGATTCCATTAGATTACTGTCATTGGTTTGGCTCCTGCATACAGTCAAATCAATTCTCTCTGGAAAATCTGTTCTTTTGAGATCGACCAATAGTTATCTAGCCGCAAAAAGAAGATAGCTTCGTCTGATTTGCGATAGACAACCATTGCTTGCGAAGAAAAGAATTAGCAAGAAGTATTTGGATGACGCACTTCGTTGAAACTAATTTGGGAAAGTATCTTTGCATCGATACTTGCTAAGGAGTTAGCTAATTTGTATTATTCTGCCTCATTAGCAATCCCAGAAGATCTTAAAGCTAGAAGTTTTGCCAAATAAAGAACTAACACGTTGAAAAGTTTCTTTTTCTGATGTTTAATAAAGTTTTATGTTCATGAATCCAAAGTTAAACAGTGAATTTCAGTAAAATTTTAAATTTAACTGATATTCAATGTATTGGAATCAAATCATGGTGATATGTAACAAAGAATATCCTCTTGAGAGCTCGCATCCAGTTTAGTGGATATTTGTGTTTTATTTACAAGAAAAGTTTCTTTCCATTCAAAGCCGTTAAATAACTCTGTCCAATTCTTTGGATGGTCCCATGCCGTCATCTATTAATTATATATAATGAATTATATTAGTTAATTAAATTAATTAATTATGTATATTAATTAATATATAATTAATTATATATAGTATTATATAATCCTATCAAGAGTGTTATTCTCGATTTTTGTGGAGATGGATCGAAAATTTGAACTTTTGGTTTCAAGAGGATATAGAAGTATCTGAAATGTATGTTTTAAAAGTATACTGAGTTGCTATGCAAATCATTATTTTAGCTGAACCATAGAAAAGGATATTTAATTTAAAATTAAATTATGTAATTTTGAAAATTAAACATCTGGAAAAGAAATTAGAATTAGAAGAAAGCTAAAAGATATGAATATTATCTTACGGCAATAATTAGAAGATATCTTTCTAAAAATATTATTTCAGTGAAAGTATGTGGACATCAGACGAAAACACTCGAAAAAAAGTATTTTCTGAAAAATAAGAAATACAAAATTCTTCATCTAAAACTGTCCGAAATAAATTTCTTTACAAATTTTAAAAGCTCAAAATATCACAGGAATAAAAATTCGAAAGATTCGATTTATAAATTTTCCCTGAAAGTGATTAAGCAGAAAAATAATTTTTCACTCAACCCTTTTATTCATTGTTGGCGATCGGTGAACTTTTCAGATTATGCTTTTAACACCAATATTTGCAATTCATAGAAAGACGCATTCTGATAAACTAAGTAGATTTTAACTCAAATTAATTTCTTTACTATCAGCCCTTGGCGACCAGCTTGTTCGACCAGAATACTGGCTTTCCTGGTTGTTAAACAATAATTCACTTTTGTTGTTTAATGAGAGTGAAAATTGAGAATACCGGTAACACACAAACGGCAAAGTTTTTAATACTCGAGTTTGAATTGAATTATGGTAGGATTTATAGCAACACAAGCTGTTATCCTCTAAATGCCGAAAGGTTGCAGTTAATAGACGTCAAAAAGCGAGGTTAAATGGACGTTGTTAAATTTTCATGAT
>BGPR01000347.1:657543-702690 GCA_013235015.1 Araneus ventricosus
TAGTAAAAACAAAAGTAGAAAACGTACATGCATACCCTGAAAAAAACAAAATTTCACTTTTTTTGTTTAATGAGACTGAAAATTGAGAATACCGGTAACACACAAATGTTTTTAATACTCAAGTTTGAATTGAAATATAGTGCGATTTATAGCAACACAGGCTGTTATCCTTCTAAAAGCGAGATTAAATAGACGTTTTTAAATTTTCATGATCAGACAAAAAACTGTGGTAGTAGAAACAAAAGTTGAAAATATACATACATACGCCGAAACAAACATACTTTCACTTTTATATTCATAGATGATGTTTTGTTTAATTTGAAAAAGACTTTTTGCTTTCTGATATCAAATGTATACTAACAGAAAGAGAAAAATATGAATAAACAGCTTTTCTATAACTATTTTAATTGAATATTTTTCTCTTTCTCCTTTTATTTAATTTTCAAAGAGAATTAAAAGAAGAGTATTTTAATTTATTTTCTGCAGTTAGGATATTTTATTAATTGTTTCTCCTACACGCTTAAGGACAGAGAAAAATATTTATTTGCCGTAGGTTTACGGGGAATACTGTGATTTCTTACCAAAAAACCTTATTAATTCAAGAAAGAAAATAGAAACATTGTTATAAAAGTACATCACAAACCAAATGATAATATCATTTTCAAACTATTAGCCCCTAAAAGTTCTTAAGTTGCCAGAAGCGTACAGAGAAGAAAAATCTCTGTAGGACTTTTATTTGAATTGATATCTTCATTCTACTTTATCAAGAAGATCATCGCGAACTTAAGGAAGAATTTATAACGAAGTTCGAAGAACTAACTTGAACTTAAAAGAGGTTATAAGTAAAAAAGAAAGAATGACGGAAGGCTGTCTTTTTCAAACAGCCGCTGATGTTAAAAACGTAGGACCACTTTACTCGCGTGACTCTTTTCCGATTTTCAATTTTTTTGTAACTTCTGTTGTTACCTTTTATCTCTAACATGAGGCATTAGTTATTTTTTTAACTTATGTAATTACCGAGATATATAGGATGTCCATACAACGATTTTTGTGACGTTTTGGCGTGTGAATCAAATTCCTTCCTGAGACCCCAATGGGAGGAACGTAGTCATACGTTAAAAAAATATATATTTCTAAATTATATATATTTTTTATTCGTGATCCACAGCAGTGTAGAACTATTTTTAGAGTGTATTTTACTCAGTCTCTAGAACTGTGACAGTGAATTGAACAATCTCAACAGTTTTGCTCATTTTTGATCCACCCGGACTTGAGATATATGACCAAGAATTGAACAGACTCTATTATTTTCATTTTTATCATTGAATGACGAAAGTTTAAAAATGCGTATTAGTATTATTCTTTCAAGCATACATGTTGTTTTTGTGCATTTTATATATGAACAATTTCTTTTTCTCTCTTATTTTTTGTTCAATTATGTTTAATATTATTTTAAATACTATTATATTCCTTTGTACTTATTTTCTTTATTAGTTTCAAAATTTTCATTTATATTTAAAATTTTGTTTTCTCTTTGTTCAGTATAAATACCATTCAGAGTTCCATGTACTTTTGTGGTTACAAATTTTATTTAGCGATTTAATTGTTTTCTTTTCATCTGCGTATCTTCGGCATTGGAACTATCCGATCTGCTTTTTTTTTTGGGGGGGGGATCCTTAATAAAGATGACATTTTTATACCCATTCATCCGTTCAGTAGCCATAATGGTTACAGGCACGGGTGTATAAAACTGTGTTCTAATGGTCAGGTCGCAAAAGCTTTTGGTATTCGTGAAATATGATTAGAAAATAGAATGTCACACTTTTGAAAAGTTCTAATTCTTTTCGCTAGGCCAATGTTATAGACATACACTGATAAGTTAAATTTTATTTTGGAGGGCTCTCTTCGAGGCCAGTGGGGAATCCAGGGGAGGGGCTATGAGGCTGCAACCCCCAGAGCAAGACCATAAATCTTTATTTTATTAAAAATCACTACAGCTGTTTTTTTTAAATCTACCTTTAAAAAATTGACAGCATTTCTTCCTTGCTTTTGACAGGATCGAAAATTTTCCCACTTTTGTAGTCATTCCATTTGTAGCGTTGGCGCGATCAAAAACATGCTTTTTCAACTTACTTCTTGGTGTATTTTTATTAAATTGTCTAAAGTATTGTAGTGTTCTTTATGATTCTTATTGTCAGTTGAGTAAAGTCTGCAAAGTTAAAGTGCTCTGGTTTACACAAGCCATAAGGTTTGACATTCGTCACGGCAATACAAAATTTTTTATACCTCATCCTCTCCGACCTAAATCCTGCATTCGTCACTTTTATAGAAAAGAACAGAACACTGCTTTATGAACCTGCGACTATAACCTTTTCGTTATTTGAAAAGTGTGGCGGACATGAAGTGGAAGAGACATCGGAAGACGCTCCTAAACTGTCTAGCAAATAGAGGCGAAGGCAGAGAGATGAAAAAGTTACTAACATACAAATCTAAAAATCTGGGATAATATACAAGAAACAAAAAAAAGGGGAGTATCATATAAAACAATATACAAACAAAAACTGTAAAAAGGAGAGAAATATGAGTATGAAGCATACAATATCAACAAACAAGAGAAAAAAACTAATCAAATAAAGAAGTTTACAAAAACAAACTAAAATGCAAGTTTTAAAGCGCATGTGTGTCTGTTCTGTTGATTGTTCTTTTCTCCAAAAAGTGGAAGTTTTTCTGTGTGTCAAGCGTAGGTCTGTGTTCAGGTAGGCTGTCACTTAGGCGAATAGGGCTCAAGAAATTCCCCATGTCGGCCTGCAAGTAATGGAAAAGGCTTGAAGTGAGAGATGATCGTGGATTTATTCGAAAAAGCTCTTGAAAATCATTAAGATGATGAAGCAATCGTTGGATTTTCAGTCGGGAGCCTTTGTTGGAAGCGACGTTGCGGAACCAGATTAGCTCATTTTGCTGAGCCGGTTTAGTCATGCGGAAGGATGCAGACAGAATGCACTCTGTCCCATAATGCAAAGGAGTACCATTTGTGTTTCCACATGGACAATTTGCTGTCGAAGCAAGGTTAAACCTTTTCAAGTACGAGGCAAATGGGCCGTGTCCGGTAAAAAACAGGATTTCTTCCCTTTTCCACCAGCATGGTTGATTCGAGACTCTTGGCAGAATGTTAAATATGGACCTCTGCGTATCTTCATCTTCCCAGTCTGACTGCCAGTCTGCCGTCATTTTTTTCCCTTGAAGATTGATTTCAGAAAGGAAATCGGAGCCTTAACAGATAGTGGGTCTCTATCAGACTCCGCGGCTTCTTTTGCTAATCTGTCCGCCTCCTTGTTTCCGTCGAAGCCCACTTGAGCTTTGATCCAAAAAAATGTGAATATGCTTATTCGTGATAAGGCTCTTACAGATCTCTCTAGCTGTTGTGTTTCTACTTCTTGGTTAGCTGCCGCCTGGACACTCGCCTTATTGTCTACTAGAATGGTTATTGACTGGAGAGGGAAGCAGTTGCATGGTCTGTTGTGTGTTTCAAAGTCAGAGGTTCCGCCTGCAAAACTGTATTGTATTCTTGAAGTTTTGCCAACCTTTTGTAGACTACGGCTATTCTTTGATGTTCCCCCATTCGGGATTTATCCTTTCGCCATATTGAAGAAAAATACTCTTAAATATTTTAACTCATCTTCCACTGTAAGTTACATCTTGAATTATTCTCTTATTTGGTTTCAATTTTCTATGTTATTGTTTACATGTTGAAATAATAAATACGATGCAGTAACCTCAGAGAAATACTACCACTGTCATATTATAGAGGATGTTGAGTGTCACTGGCATGCACAATGATTTATTTCATTTTCAGTGTTTTATCAGAAATATAAGAATTTAATCTTGGGAAAAGGTGCGTAACTGTATCTGAAAGTCTAGAAAGTGCATTAATTTCCAACTGTGGAGAAACATCCATCTTTTTTACAGAAAAAAATGATATGTGATTTTTTGAATATTAAAAAAAACGGCCTGAGCGTATTTATCTTTATTACGAAAGACCTAATTACTCAAATTTTTTTGCGTCAAATAAATATTGAAATTAGATAAAATCTTCTCTAAGGGTATAACTAAGCAGTTTTCTAATATCCGAACACGAACAAAGTAACATTCATGATAAATACCGAACCTGTGCAAAGGCATACATATTAAGGAGAATAAAATATTTTTTAAAAAACTGGTTGGCAACTAATCATATCTTTTAATTCTAAAGGACAAATTCTTCTTGCCCCAAAGTAGTGGTTAAACAAGTTAACTCAGTTCAGTTTTTAAGTAAAAATCTACGAGTGAAAAAAATACAAAACCTGCAATTAAGGGAAAACGATTTTTTTAGTTAGAAATCGAATCTTGTGAAAAATAAAATACTGTATTTCTTCCTCTTCTAACTTCATAGTAACTTCCAACATGTTTCACAAACCCACCTTTTTATTTTATGGCCGTTGAAAAGATAAAAGGTTAAGAAGTACTTTTTTTTGCTGCCGCTTGAAATTTAAGGTATTTTCTTTTCTAAAAAAATCTGTCAATCAGAACTTTCCGAGGTGGTTCGACAGAAATGTTTTAGATACCATTGGATAAAATCATTAACTAAAACAGTGAAGTAAATTACCAAGTGGTTGTGGAAAAAAAATTTCAATGTAAAAACATGAACTAGAATTTGACAAACGATTTATTCTACGAACTTTTTTCCCCTATTTTTTATTTGACATTGAAAAAAGCTGATGAAGTGCGCTTAATTAACGAATTCCGAAAGATATTTGTGAAAATGGTTCGAGTTTATGGACGAGTTTTCTGCTTTGTTTCTTTACATTTAAGTGCTCGGACTACGCAATTACGGTGTAATGCTAAGTCAATGGAATCTTCAAAGCGGAAGTCGAACATCCCAGCAGATAAAGTCAAGATTTTCAATGCAATTAAACAAACCAGAAAACTCATCCATATGGACGAGTTTTCTGGCTTGTTTATTTTGAATTCGCAGACCGTTTTCAGGTAACACTCTGATTCAAGCAATCGCGAAATCCATTTGGAAACTGTATCAAGTGCCAAGATCGAATAACTTCTTTTTTTAGTACACAAAGCGTTAAATTCCGTGTTCTTTGAGTTTGTGTAGTATTTTTTTAAAAAAGTCGGTTGAAAAAGAGCTTTTAAAGCATTTAAATTCTAAATGGAACTATTGGAATTATCTAAATCGTTTGGTTAAAAATTTAACCGTCAGTGATTATCTAAATCGTATGGTTAAAAATTTAACCGCCAAACAAACTTTGAAAGTCTCTAAAAAGAGCGATAAATAATAATTATGGCAACCTTTTCACAAAAATAGGCTCATATTTTAAGTAAACATTGAGCGCTACAACAAAAGGAACATTAAATTTAATATTTTGAAAGTATTCCATAACATTAAAAAATTCCACTTTAAACATAAGTTAATATCTTCAAACAGAGTGTTGAAATTTTGAAGATTCTCATTGACTTAACTTTATCACTGGAAGTTGATGGAGCAGCCGGAAAACCTACTTTATCACAAATCAACAAAACAGAAAACTCGTCCACAGGTAAGAATTTTAAAGTTTTTCTTTTGAATATTGTTTTGAAGATATTTTTAAAGTGATATGAAATATAATTTTTTAGGATATGGAAAACTTTGTCGTGTGAAAAGAGATTCTCATTGGCTAGGCGCTATATTAGACAAATAGAGAATCTACTGTTATGGAAAATAAATCAAATAGATTGGATGAATATTTGATATGAGAATGAGAGGAAAGCTAAATTTTTCAACTGTTCTAAATTTCAAAGATTTATTCGTTTTTCAATATAGAAACTTTTTTAATAAAAATTCTTCTAAAATACATTTTAATGAATTAAGCTCAGATGACGATAATGTTGCTACTTTAGAATTTTTCTTACTCATTAGATTTATTTTAATGAAAACTATGCTAGAAATTAATTCGCCTACAGTTCTTTTCTTAAATTTAATTAACAGCTCTCGCTTGTAGTTTTTATTAAATATATATTCTTATTCTCCCACACAAATTTTAGGTCAATTGATGATTTGTCTGTAATTATTTGATTTTCTCATGACATCATTCAGTTATATTGAAAAAAAGGGAAAATTAAATAGAATTAAATTTTTCTTAACAGACATTTCTACAGAGGTTTCTACATTCAAATTCAAGAAAAATTTTATAGCATTTAGATTAGTATTTGCTAATTTTTATTATTATACTGTTTGTTTGTTTTGCCGAAAAAAAATCAGAAAAGTATCATATTATCGTTTTCTTGCCGTCTTTTATTTCTTACGTAGTTAATTCATTATTTCCTTAAGATAAATATCTAATTCTTTCTAGGAAAACATTATTTACTGTTCACAAATTAATAATTGTCACATTTAATTAATTAACATGAATCTCCTTCTCAAACTCTTTTCTTCAGCAAATATATAGTTATTACTTAACATTTAACTCATCCGCTCTTAAATTTTCTTTTTCACCGGTTTTGTTTCCGATATCTACAAAGCGGAGTATCTTTTTTTTATTAGAAACAGACGACGGCTATGTAGGGAGTTTTCTTTTCTTCCTCCTGAGCTGTTGAATTTATGATATAGAAGATTTTGCATTGGCATGCTGGTTGCGTATTTTGGAATTGCTAAGAATGTATTTTATTATTTTTGAGAGAACACAATCCTTTTGCTTCCATAACGTTTTAATTGAGGGAGGGATTTATAAGAAATTTGTTTCACGTGTTTGTCCATTTATATGCAATTTCAATATAAAGTATTGGGGTGAAAATCTAATTTAGAAGGTAATTCTTTCCAGAAAAATATTATTTACTGCACATAAATGAATAAGAAATGGTTCATTTAATATAACATGCCTTCTCTAAATCTTGTAATCCACAAAGATTTGGTTATTATTTTACATTGAACTCATTTCTTTTGCACTGCGTTTGCTTACGATATATCCAAACGGAGCTTCTGTTTTTAATTACAAACAGACCACGGCTATGTAGTGAGTTTTTCTTTTCCTTTAAGCTGTTGAACTTCCGATAAAGAACATTCTGAATTCTTTTCGTTGCCGTACTGGTTGCTTCATTTCGGAATCACTAGGATGTATTTCCTTATTTATTAGAGAATGCAATGCTTTCTTGAATAAAGCCTCAACTGCTCAGAGATTTTAGAAGATTGCTTCACATATTTGTTCATTTATATCCATATTACGTAAAAAGTATAGTGGCGAAAAACGAAACTAAATTATTCTATTTAGAAAAATATTATTGCTGCACACTGAATATTTACTGAAAACAAATGAATATCAGATGGTTCCTTGAGTGGATTATCATATTCTCCGTAACATGTTCCTCTCTAAATCTCTTCACCAGCATAAATGTATTAATTTTCATTTGACTAAGTACTTTTTCACAGGTTTTGTCTACCATATCAGCAAGCGGAGCATATTTCTAAATTAAAAGTAGACTACGAATATATAGTGATTTTTTTTCCTTTCGATCTTTTTTATTATTTTATTTCATTTTATTTATTTATGGAGTTCTGATAAAGAAGGTCCCGAATCCTTTTAATTGCCGTGCTGGTTCCTACATTTCGGAATCGCTAGAATGTATTAATTTGGTTTTGTGAAAACACAATAATTTTGCTTCTATAAAACTTCGGCTGAGGAAGGGTTTGAAAAGAAGCTGGCTTAACATGTTTGTTCATTTGCATACACATTCGATAAAAATGTATCGCGGTGAAAGAAAAAAAAACTTAATTTAGAAAATAATTTCATATTTAAAAAATCATATTTGTATAAATCTACATTTAGGAATATAATTATGCTACTTAAATTAAAAATAATATTTAATATAAGAACTAAGAACTTTTCTGTAGTATAAGAATAAATTCTAACTATCTATGACTAGATATTAAGAAGAAAATGACATTAGTCAAATTAGATAATTAATTCATACAAATAACTTGCTGAAATTCATCTAAATTAGTTGCTTTTAATTTAACGAACAATAGTGCGATTAATGGAAGCAATCTGCATAACTACTGATATTACAAAAGTGTAGAAGTTATTAAAGGTCAAACATTGTTCTTACTACATTATTTTTCTTAGAAACAAAAGCTATTATACTGGAGTTAGTTCGGAACGTTCCAGATCTCATTGAAGTATTGATCAGATAAATATACAAAAATTGCTGTAATTAATTCCATTTTGAATTTTTAAAAAACAATTTCAACTTAAATATCAGCAACAATTTCTTAGTAGCCAATATATAAATATGCCCAAATTGTTAAAGAATCAATAAATGTACAATCCTTAAAAATAACATCTAATCCCGTTAATTGCAGTCAAAAAGTATGGAAAATTCTTAAAATAGGAAATTTAAATTTCGGTTGCTTACTCGGCTGTCAAGCTTAACTTTTGCGTATTTAAAAATCCCTAAAATACGGCATCACGGTTTAATTCAAAATAACTTTATTTTTTTCTTAGCTAGGTGAGATGTAATTAAGCTAATTAGCATTTATCTGTGTTTTGATTTTAAAATAAATATTGTTCTATTCACGGTAATAAATTAGGAAGAGCTCATTGAATGGCTTACCTCTTTTCCATATCATGTCCACTCTTTCCTTTCTAAATTCCTTCATCAGCAACGGTATGATTATCACTGTCAGTTTAATACATTTCTTTTTCAGCAGTTTCTCTAGGGCATTTGAAAGCCGAGCTTCGATTTTAGTTGAAAACGTACCAGCGCTTTACTTTTCTTAATTTGCTTCAGGCTGCTGAATTTGTGAGACAGATTTTTCTAAATCTTTTCATCGCTATTGGAGTTGGTACATTTCGGAAGCCTCTCTTATCTGAATAGATAAATGTGAAAATTCGATGACCTTGTTAAAATGGGTAATACTTATAACATATAGAACTTTGATTGCGAGACATTAAAAAGTTAATCGTAAACTCGATATTCCTCTGCTAAATTTCAAAATCTCCTAACTCTGCTCATACAGGTTATGAACTTCAAATTAGGGTGGATTTAGCTGGATTTTTTGAGGCAACAATAAGTTTTAAAATGATGCTAATAAATGGAAAATTAGAATTTCACATGTTGGATCTAATCACACTTGATCTAGCATAACTAGACAAGTCCGTGAGTCAAGTACTTATAACGAAGCAGAACGAAAATTGTCTGTAGGCTGAAGTGACCTTAGAACATATTGTTACGAATATGGAAAGTCACTTCCCAGCAATGTTAGTGTTATGGTTTGGAAGAGAGTTCTACAGGCGTATGTATGGGAATGGATCCATCATCGACCCTCGACCTTGGCGACAAACTGGGGGCCATTTCGGCGACTTGGCGATAAATTTGGCGACGAAATGTGGGATCTCAAAAGTACTGGAATTTTCTTGATATCTCTAATAGAGACCAAGATACGGATTTATCCAGATGATTCCATGTGAAGTCACGGCCTGTCGGGGAGACTATAAAAAGACCGTGCTCGGAGCACAGATAAGAGTGTGTCTGTGTTGATGGACTTTGAACGTGTTGATCGACTGTTATCGCCTTTAGAGTTCGAACGTCTTCGGAATCTCTCTTTGGAGTTCCATCCACTGTGCGAGCTAGTAAGCCGTTAGACGCCAAGTGCTATTAAAAGTGCTGTTGCTTTTCTTATTTGTGACTTGCTATCTCTTGGTGTTGCTAATCTGAGGCAATTCCTGTTTTCTCCTGTTACCTGCGCTTCGTGTTTTCTGGAATATTGGAGAATGAAGTGTTTTTTTTCCGTTACCTGCTTGTTGGACTGTTTCACCGTACACACACCGAACGACTTTCGTAACAATATGGAGTAAAAGTCTTACTTAGCTCCAATTTATGAGACAAGTTTTCTCCCCAGGATGCCTTCCAAGTGAAATTGGCCCACATTTATGTTTCGCTTGATGGAAAACCTCAATTAGGCAGCCAGATAGCAGTGTAAAGTTCGTTATAAAATCCACATCGTCCACCAGATTTTGTATGATGAGTTAAGAGCAGATCGAACCCTTGAACTTCGTCCTCTGATTCAGTCTGAATGCTTCAATTCGGAGAGGAAATTGTTGGGCATCACTTCTAGTTGTCGCCGTTTCTGAACTATTCCGTCGATATTATAAAATTACATTTTAAAATTTATTTTTTAAATAAAAGAATTGAAAACGACGAAGCTGAATATTCATTGACGAAACTGGAGTGCGCATTTATAATCTGTCTCTTATTATGATATGAAATTATTTGTTTTACATTTATTCTCTGATTGAAAGCTTATTTCTACAAATTAAAATAGAATTAAAAAATCTAAAATAACTTTTTTTATCTTTCTTTAAAATTTAAATTAGTTTTCTTTAAAATTTAGCTTATACAGTAGCTCACCGGTTTTCTTTTTTAAAGTTATAAATTAAACGATTTTCATTAAAAAATAATGTTAACTAACATATTTCCTAAGCTTAATAACTGGAAATGAATATGCTTTTTATTATACATAGATTCTCTGTATAGTCGGCTATAGATAGATATTAGAGTATATACACATTCTTAAAGCTGTAATATACACTGTAGAGTCAGATCCTATATTTTTTATATGGATTGTAAGTTCTCTGATTATAAAGACAGAAAAAGTTGGAACGTTTTTCATGTTAAACACCCTGTGCCATGCATTAAGAATAAAGTCTTTCGTGTTCCTCTAAATTTCAAGACAAATAAAGAAAAGTTAAGCAATCAACATACTAAACAACACAAACCATGCGCAAAAAACAAAAGTATTAACTACAATAGCGGCCTAATCAGCTTGCCGTATCAAGTGGCACTACCGTACATATACCAGGGTGTCACGTGTTCACCTGACCTAGGCGCCTTTGCAAGAGGGAAACAAACACATATATAACAATATAGCAGACTTCAGAATGCATTTTCCGATTTATGTTTCTTCTTTAATTCTGGACAAATGTCGATTAAAACGAAATGCTGGATCTTTGATAACAAAATTCTTTTGTATATATGTTATAGTTAAAGCGTGGAATCCGTTATTTCATAGAATAATTAGGTATTTCATGAATTACCTAGTTCAATACCTAGTTATTCTATGAAATAACTGAATTATAAGCTTTAACGGTAACATATATACAGAACACAATGAAAGTTGCAGTTTAAGTTTCATTACGATCCACATACTTGGAATGATTATATAAAATTCCTGATATTTTGGCATTCGATATATTTTGTATTCTATTCTCTGCCATTCTAATTCATGGCATTCTCCCATGTCATACTATATTCGATAATTGCCCAATTAATAATTGGATTATGGTAAAATTGGCTCAAGTAACACGCCTTAAATATTCCAAAATTACTAGGAAATTTACTATATCTTATTCAAATGTCTAAGGATTGGTTTCTCAGTTGTATAATTATAGTCACTTGATATATTTTGGTAATAATTGTCTTAGAGTTTTAGGAATCAGAGCTTAGATTTGTGAAGACATTTTTGCACATGAAAATATTTATATAATACGTTAATTTTGGATATCTTTTAACAGAATATCTTTTAATATCTTCTGAAGTATTTCTTTAAGCAAAGGAAAGCTATTAAGTTTCTTAAAGAAACTAGTTTATTCAGTAGTTTCAGCAGCCTTTAATTACTTACAATGTTCGCGGACACTTAATTAGCTGCAGTGAAGACTATAAATATAATTTTAAAACTAAAACCATACTTGGGAAAGCTATTTGCATTCGCTAATTAAAGTAAATCTTTGTTATTAAATAATTGAAAACTAAAACCATACTTGGGAAAGCTATTTGCATTCGCTAATTAAAGTTCAAGCTTTGTTAACAAATATTTGAAAACTTATGTGGTACGGGAAATATTGTCTAGGTAGTCTAAATGGAATAAAAAGATTTAATTAACTCTTTGAAGCGCGTTACTTAATTAAATCTATCTAAATAGAGTAGGGATACTAATGACATCTTCAATGAAAACAATTTTAAAAAGTGTTGCTTTGGAAAAATGACGCTAAATTATATAATGGAAAAAAATCAAAAAATTTTTAATTGCCCAAATTTTCTTTTTAATGACCCAAGGACAAACGAAAACAAAACTGCTTCAACTGTTCAGAGTACCAATTATATATAAATTTTTAACCAGAAAAAAGTATTATATCCTCGATTTTCTCGCATACCTACGCAATACAATGAGTTTTGAATTTAACAGATTTATCAGTTTTGTCGGTATCAAAAATAACAACAGCCAGGCATTGGCACCAAAATCGACTTTTCTTTATATAATACTAGCTGATGCCCGCGATTCCGTCCGCGTAGTAACACATTATTGGTACCTTCTTATTCGGGATAAAAGTACTTTCACTTCATTTCATATATTTTCTTTATAATACAAATGTATACAAAGACCTGTTTATAAATAATTTACAAAAGATTTATTAAATTACGTGTCAAAGTATCGACAGGAATAACTTTCAATTCGCCATCTTCAGTTCTTAGTTAGAAAGGTTTTCCTTCTTTTTTTCTTAATCGGTGGTAGATTGCAAAAAATGCCGTGACATTTGGTGGCGGGGCCCCGGGTCCGACCCGGGGCCCCGCCACCAAAATGTTAAAATAACGGTACTAAATGTTAAAACTTAAATATAAAAAGTTAAAGCAATTAACAATTAAGTTGGTTACTAGAAAAATAAATATGAAATTTAAGATATTTAATAAAACTGTAAAAATTACCGTTGATAATTCAAAAGTTGCCAAAGATGCCACAAGATAATAAAGAAACTTTGGTGGCGAAAATTTAAATTATTTAAAGTTACTGGTAAAGCCGAAAAATGATGTAGTTGCATTTTTTGCAACCTAATAATCGGTGAAGGAGCTCTTCCACGCATGTTCCGAAAAAAAACTGCAGGCGATAACAATGAAAACATTCTTGGAAATGGTGTTTGAAAACGTTTTCAAAAATTAATCAAAACTAAACAGAATGTCGCATGGAAATGAAATTGGTATCATTGAAAAGCTAACATTTTAAATTTTTAAATTGATGTAAAAATGTTTTTTTACCATGAATGGCCAAGTTATTGCGGAAAAACATTAAAATTTGGGATAATTTTTAATTAATTAAAATTCCAAAAATCCTTCTCAGTGAGCACCTACTACCCAAGAAGAAACCACCTGCCAAATTTCACTTTTCTATTCCCATTGTTTGGGAGAATCGGTGATGAGTCAGTGAGTGACTTTTTCTTTTATAAATATTCATTCAAAACATTCTTTTTCTACTGCAATGTCTTAATCTTTATTTTTTAAAATTAAATATCTAAATTATATTCATTTTTGTACATGTTTATATTTACACAATGTTGTAAAACCATTCTCCAGAAGTTTTGCCAGTAGTTTTCATCGAAAATATTGTACTTTCATAGAAACTATGAAGAAGTAATAGCAATAGTCGCACCTCTTTTAGACAATCACTCAACAAATCTACAAGAATTGCACTCATCACATTTAATCCATTTGTTAATAGAGAATTAAAATTCTATGGAATACGATATGTAAATAAAGTAAATAATTTATAAATATATAAATAATAAGTAGTTTTGGAACCAGACAATATGTTCATAATATCATACATCTATATGGAATCATTGTTCATTTTCATCATATTTCATATTTCGTTCTCTTTATTCTGCAATAGAAAACAAAGTTTATTCTGCAATTTTATGAATAGCGTAAATATATTATTCATATAATTGCACATTGAACTATGTTGTTTCTCAAGTCTAATTTGAGGAAAACAATGAAAATTAAATGTTGAAAACCAATGTATAATTTAAAAAAATAACAACGAGAACAAGTCAAAGGAAGAAGTCGATATCCTCAAAATTTGTATATTGACTAATCATAGCCTTTCCTGTGCAATAAATAATTGAAAAGCAAGTAGGTGGAAATGCCACTAAATATGCAATACGAAAATTGTGTTTATGTTTGTAATGAAATAAAAGCAGTAAAAATCAAATTGGATAAGAAATAAAAAAGTGTTCTGGAGACGTTGATAACTGAAGAATAAAATATGGTCTGCATTAAAGGTGTAAGAATTCCCTCTAGCAGTTTTAAATATCCCAAATATTCGATACGATTTTTTTATCGACTTATATAAACGACAAGACTAATCTTCTCATAAAAGAGAAGTAAAAAAAGCACTTATAACTGAGATTTTTTTTCCTTGCGAGTACCCCACCAAATTTATTAATTCCTTAAAAAAAGACGATCTTTTATCGCTGGAAAACAGTTTATTAAATGAAGGGATTTCTTCCGACAGTTCTGGAAAATAAGCTTCTTAGTTTTTAATCAGACAATGCATTGGATGAAGACTCATTTTATTATGCTGCGGAACATTCTATTTTTTCTTTAATTTGATGTTAGAAGTACAGCTTGCATCTCCAAAAAGAAAACGTGTCTTTATGTGCCTAAATGGATCAAATTTTCTTTTAAGCATGTTTCTGAATCAGAAAAGTTTCCTAGCCAAGTATCTTGACAAAAATGATATCACTTTAGGTATTTACATATAAGAATCCGAGAAAGCCGATCGGTTTTATATAATAGAAGTTTGAAGTTATTGTTGCTTTAGAAAAAGCAAAGTTTAGAATTGAAAAGAAAAATATTGCGGCCAAGAATTCATGCAGTTAACAAAGATGAGAATTAAAAGTAAAATGGAGATAAAAATATACCATATTCTGTATTTGATAGCGCAATGACAGATTTATGCGTTTGTTAAATGAGAAGAGATCTTTTGGTTTATAGTTCCAAATTAAGGATCAGTCTATCGTTTGACAGAAAAAAAGACATGCAAAACATCAGATATGAATGCACCAGCGATAAGGTTTTAATAAAAGGTTTTAAATATAATTTATCACTTACATAATTTATGGGAATCAGTTATTTAGCTATTTTTTCTCAACTCGAGTACAAAAAACACAACTGAAACTTATTCTCTGTATTTATTGCGATGAAAGCATGACTTATTATTGATTCAGGTAAGCTTGTTAACCCAGTATTGCATATATTGATTAAGGTATTTATTTGTATAAATTTTTAGATATAACTTTTAAAGTGAATGTATAACTTAGGTAGATGAATAAAAATTCTTAAATTTATTTGGTAAAAATATCAGTTCTATTCTTCTGTTTCTTAACCGTTGTAAATAATTTTCTTAGTATACACAGACAATGGGGAAATCAGCTAACTACTATGACGTAGTTCACATAGTTTACATAAGAATTTAAACATAGTAGATCTTTTTTTTATTTAAAACCCACACCGGTCCGGCCTACCCGAAAGGGTGTAAGGCCTTTAGCAGACTGGTGGGGAAATATAAAAGCAATACAAAAATATCAATATGAAATAACACATAAAATCATCACAAACATAGGACAGAACGTTACAAACATTGCAGAAAAGGACAACAAAATAAATAAAGTAACCTAAAACATACTCACAAGAGAAAAAAAAGAAATTTAAAAGTACGCCACTGAACTGATATTACACTTGGAGAGAACCATAAATTAATTGAATTCTATTTGATTTTTATCACAAGATCTGGAAACAAAATTAAAAATATTCAAAACACTCAAAAAGAGGAGTCCCCAGTATGCATCCAAATGAGCAAAACAAATCACAAGCTCAGTACAAGACACCAGTAAAAAGAAGGAGGCAATAAAAAAATTTTGTACAATATCAAAAAATAGTAAATCATAAATTGCTGTAGTTCTTTGCCTCCTCAAATGACCACAATAAACTTTTGAAATTAGGATAGTATAATAATAAAAACATGAATTGCGGGGTTATATTATTTCAAATTTTTGTATAATAAAGCATTTAAAGACGACGCGGCATATAACTATTAAGAAAAAGATATGTTGTTCTTGAAAATGTTTAACTGGTACAAAAATATTTCAGCAGCTGGAATAAATCTTAATTCTTAAGAAAGGTTGTTTCTGATATCTTATATATTTATAAGTGATAAACAGATATTCTGCGTATTTATAGATTCTAACAAATTTAACTTAACACGTGAAATTTAAGTTTTTATCTTTTGAAAGAAAATCAAATTCTTCTTTCAGTCACAACACAACCATCCAAACAAAAGTCAAACATAAACGGGAAATAAATTGACTAGGCTGGTTTAGGACAATGGTGCGGAAACTGTTTTCATTTCCGACCCCCTCACTTTGCGTAAAATTTTTTCGCAACCACGTTTTTCGAAGGAAAACTTTATATTTTTTATTGTCTAATAAATTTCTTTGAATTTATCAACCCACAAGGTTTCGTTTGCGTGCCACTGGTTTAAGAGGAAAATTTTACTTTCAAATAAAGCTTGTTACATCGAAACATGTCATATTTAATTCGACTTCAAGCAGCTACTTTTTTTACCAGATAAGAAAATCTCTCTGTATAACATAAGTTAATGTAAATGATTTTTAAATGTTCCTAATTAGCAATTAAGGGTGGGGCAAAATCTTCAAAATATATGTAAACTCTTGGAACGATTGACATGCTGTTGGATATGTCTAGGCCGATTTTGATGAAATTCGGTATATATGTCTCTCAGTAGCTGATTAAAAATATTCTATGGGTAAATAAACGCTAACCCATTGGCATTAATACTTTTAAATACATATAACAAATGGGCCGATTGACACAAAAATGGATACCGCTAGGGCAATTTTGCTGAAACATATGTTCCTCACAGGCTGACTAAAAGTAGTGTATGAGTAAATAAAAGCTAATTCAATTCCTCAGAGTAGGGGGGGACAAATCATCAAAATACATGTAAACCCTTAAGCCGATTGATTTGTTGTTGGATATGGTTGGATGGGCAGTTTTAATTAATTTTGGTACATAAGGTAGGGTTCCAAATATCGCATACATTCCTAATATCATCCACCACAGTTTCTTCTTAATTTTTAATGGTATATGATGTCCACTACGGGATATACAGAGCTTCTCCCTTCAGTAGTTGTATGAGGAAGCTATTTGAGCCTGTGTTGATTTTTCAATTTTTTGAGAATTTTTGTTTGAATTAATAATCATGTTTTATTACTTTTAATATAATCAGTAAAGTTCAATTGATAATGTTCAATCATTTCAGGCAGTGATAGTGACTATAATTTGCTACATTTCGGTGTGGTTTGTGTCTTGGTTTGCGACCCGATGCCGAAGGGGGAGGCAGCCAACTTTTAGTGCTAGGTTGTTCCTAATATCGCCCACTTGAGTGTTCCTATTATCGCCCACTTGGGTATTGCCATTATCGCCCTAGCCCTTTGATGGAAACTATATTAAAAGAAATATTACCTTTAAAAATACATGGTTGATGTCCTATCACCTGACAATGCTCCTAAGTTCTTTTTTTATTTTAATGTTTTATTTAGGAGGAAAGTACATTAACTACATTGCTAAAAGTTCAAAAAAGGCTGTCTTGTATTACTTCAAATGTTGTTCTGCCTTAATTTTCATGTTTAATAAAGAAAGTATGATCATAGCATAAGTTACACTTTATTTCAATCAATTTTAGATATAGGAGATATTGGGAACAAATAGTGGGCGATATTAGGAAAACTTTTTTTAGAGGAAAATATTCTGCAGTCGCAAAAAAGGTTTGGTGTGTGTGTGTTAAACTTATGTGTTAGAGTTGTATTTGAGTTTATATTTGGATACAGCCCATATAATAGATTAGAACTATTTTTAGATAAATTTTCACATGAATTAGCCCTCTGAGTAAAATAATGGCATATCAAGGGGGGGTTTTTGGGCCCCCTACCTTATACTTCTAATTAGCCAACTAAAAATATTGTAGGGTAAATAAACGCCAACCTAATCTCTGAGTTTTGGTTGGGATAAAGTCGTTTAAATGCATTCGGCAAATGGACGATTTACACGAAATTTGATACGACTGGGGCAACTTGTTGAAACTCGATACACATGTTCCGCTTAGGCGAAATAAAAGCACTTTAGGGGTAAATAAATACTCATTCAAAACCTCAGATAAGGTGGAGCAAAGACGTAGGCCGATTGACACGAAACTGAATACTGCTGGAGAAATTTTGATGACACTTTGTTAGCATGTTCCTCATTAATCGGCATGAAATACTGTTGAGGTAAATAAGTCATTACCCAGTCCTACAGTGTAGGTTGAGGAAATGTCGCCTAAATACACGTAAAAAATGGGCTGATCGAAGTGAAACTTAATTCGTAGGTTTCAATAACGTCGAACTAAAATTATGGACGGATTATATCGTTTTTAGTCAACCCTTGAAGATGATAACTACTGATAAGACATGTAGAAATGTTTATTTGATACGGCTAGAGCAATGTTGTCGAATCATGTTTCATTAGTTGATTCAGACACTTTAATTTCTGAAATTTTAGTTAAAAATGACTCTCATGTTGGTCAAAAACAATAACAACAAAATACTGTATTGCAAAATGGGCCATATCTCGCACTCTTCTGGGTTAAGTGAAGGTGTGTTAGAGAAATAGGTGTCCTGGGTTCCTGAAATAACAAGATGCCCTCCCCCCAAAAAAATGGTTAACAATGCAAGAAATAAATGGAATACTCTTTATTATGATTTATGATAATTTAAAGAAATTTTTCGTATTATAATTTATGCATTATGTCATAAAAAAAATTGAGAAATATTTCTACAAAAAAAGTAATATTAGTAAGAATGAAGTTATTTATAATACATTGATCGGTTTATTTTCATCCAAATATATTTTGACCTGAATAAGACTGGGCAACGCCGAGTACTCTGCTATTAGTTTAATAATGTTATACTTAAAAGAACTATTGTTGCCATTCAAACCGTTTCTACAAGAAAACGAAAAATATCCGTTTCTTTAAAAGAAAATAGATTGAACTTTCGACTGATTTTTCTTTAAAACCTGACTGAAAAACGAAGTGTGATTGACTTCTGGGTAGCAGTGAAAGAAGTGTATCAAGTATTTCGTATTATAGCAATAAGATATGTAATACCTTTAGAGAGGACACATAACTTTTGAAAGAAAATCCTCGTCTTATGCATATATTACGAACAAATATCGCAGTAAATCTGACTTTGCTCCTACCTGTCTTCAATTGAGCCCAACTTTATAAATCTCAGCTCCATGAAACAAGTCTAAGGATGGTACTGAAATTGTTTTCCACTTGAGTAACCAGTTATTGCTAAGAGTTAATTGTTAGTTTTCATCGTTAGATAATGCGAAATTATTACAAAGCTGTTTTCAATTATTTGGGCATGAAGTTAATATTATAACATAAAAGGGAATGAAATTCAAAATCTGTAATGAATCCTGCAAACATTATTAAGTTAATTCGACCCATTTGACGATTGCAGGGGGGGGATGCAAAAATAAAAATACTAATCAAGGGATACGGGAGAAAAAAAAACGGTTGGAAACCGTGGTGGGAGAAAATGAAAGGTTGGAAACCAGTGCGGGAGAAAATAAAAGGTTGGAAACCGGTGCGGGAGAAAATAAAAGGTTGGAAAATGGTGAGGGAGAAAATAAAAGGTCGGAAACCGAGGCGGGAGAAATTAAAAGGTTGGAAACCGGGGCGAGAGAAAATAAAAGGTTGGAAACCAAGGCGGATTCCAACCTTTTTAAAATTTATTTTAAGAAGATTTAAAATATTTCTCTTCAGCGCCATAAAATATGTTGATAAAAAATGTTTTCTCAATCCAAACTATATAAAATTTATATCTTTTATTCAAAATTGTAAGTGTAGTTTTCTAATTTATTATAAGACGCACATAAGCCGATTGTAACTTCAACAATATTCAGTTTACACACTCAGGGCTGTCTTATCCAATGAGTTAATTGGGTTGTAGCCCGGAGGCGCCATTGATACAAACACGCCTGCAAATTTACTACACTGATTTTACTTAGTCTTTTAATTTTGAACCAAAGAAATGATTCATTTATAATTTTACATGAAAACGTTCCAATTTGTAAAACTATAAGACGCTAACCAGAGAACAGATGATTTTCCCCCTCATCCCTCTTTTTCTTTTTATCTTAAATTATTTTATTAGGTAAAATTTTAAATTAATTTTTATTTATTTTCTTTAGGCCGCAGGCATTCAAATTCCTATTTGCGATTCTGATGAGGTGTCAATTTTTTCTAGCCCAGGGCGCTGAGATTTGTTAAGACTGCTTTTTACGCACTGAATGGATAACATTTTATGCTGAAATAGTGAGGATCGAGATTAGGCATATCATGTTACCTTCTTAATTTCCTCTGAAGAAGTACAAACGTTTTTCACACTATCTATAAATTGCATTTCCTATTAATGAAAATGAGGTACTTTTTGTTATTTTTTAAAGGAACTGCTGTCGATAATGTACTTATTATATACCTATCCGCCTTTGACGACCAGCTTGTTCGCCGGGAATATTGGTTGTGTTTAATTTCAATTAAATCTCTTACGCATAACTTTGTAGTCATAATTCTCTTAAAAAAGCATTTTTAAACTTCAAATTGAAATCGAAATTTAAGCAGTTTTATTCTAGTAGTCTTGCACTTGTTCTGTTCATTGTGGACATGAACCTCCCAAGTGGAACCAAGTCACAGGAAAAATGTAAATATTCACCTAAGAAATTCCCGACACAGAATATATCAGTTGATGTAACAGCATAATTGTGACAGTGGTATGTGTAACTATGTGGATTCATCAAACCTGGGCAAAACGGAAATATTTTTCAAAATTCTATACCGAAAAAGAACATTTATTCTTTACGTGCATAGGAAACAAAATATGTTTCAATAAATTTCAATTTATTGTTCGGTGGATCCTTTTCCAATACAAACCACCTATATAAGCCTTTCCCTTCTTTCACAAAAACACGTTTAATACATTTTTCTGAGAATGATTTAAAATGCATTCTGACGGTATAGAATCGAAGATAAAAAACATTTATACTGGAAATAGTTTACCGTTATTTTCCTGATGGATTTGTATTTGTCGTTTCAAAGCAGAATCAGCTATAGAAGGATCACAGATCAACGTGTATTGCTTGCCGAGATGAAAACCAGCAAGTATCGGAAATTAGCTACTCAGCTTTATATTTTAAGTATTCAATAATGCTTTTAAAGAGTTTTAATCATTCTATTATCAACAAAATCGAAACTGTTTAGAATACACATTTTAAATGCAAACTGGGATTGTTTTGTATGCTTAGAAATTTACTTCTTACTATAATATTCTATTGGAAAAAGAGCTATTTTTGTTAAGGGAAGTTTATAGTATTAAACTTGACGGGATACAGAGAATTTTTTTAATTTAAAATAATTAAAACTAAATAGAGGTAAATATATTATTATATGTTTTTCTATTGAATTATATATAAAAGTCTCCATTCGAAAACTTTGGTCAAATGTATGATTTGAGTTAAAGAAAACAGTTTTCAGATAAAAAGTAGATTGCACACATTTTTATATGCATGTAAGATAAAACCCAACTGTTCAAACAACACACACTTTTCCTCATCATTCAAATCATTCCAAAGTTTTGTAGGTTTGGATGATGTAAAACTAAACCAATGTATATTTAGTTGGGAAATAATACTGAAACTACTCCTACGTCACATTCCTGTTCCTAGAGCGTAGATCGCTCCTGATCAGTTTGGAATGGATGTGAAGGGAAATGGGGAGGCAAGAGGTGGTTATTTTTCTTTTTAAATTTCTATGAGAAAAAGAAAAAGAAATATTTAAAAAAAGATTTAAATGAGTGTGATTGTTTTTAAAGCATTCACATTCTGGAAGGAGAAACAGCAAAATAGTTGCTGGACTAGCATTGCACAATATTTTCTTTTTCTTCTGATAAACCGCACAATTCATGGAAGGGAATGGAAGAACGGTATGTGACTACCTTCGGAGCAATTTTTTTCAAATTTTTAAATTTTTAATGAAACATTCATGTTTTTAATTAAAATGAGTTATAAAACTGAGAATTACAATGCAATTTCATTGGAAATTTAATTCACTTTCAAATTATAGGCAATTTTTAGCAAAATTTTAGTGAAAATTTGCACTTACGCCAAACCTCCTATCCTCTTCAGTCCTGAGGTACACATATGTGTACCTGAAATTTTTTTCATTTTTCTTGCCTCCAAAGTAAAATTATAATGAAAAAAGGCATGTATTGCAACATCTATGAATGTTGCTTTCAATTTTCATCACTAGATGGCAGCACAGTACGGTATTTTTTCTTATATAACGCTGTGAATTAATGATACACGACTATGGCGACGAACACAAAGCGGAGAAAAAGTAAAGACATTTTTTCATACTTTATTATTAAAATAAAGTCTTGCGTATTTTTTTATAAAGTCTTTAATGTTTGATTGAAGTCATAATTAAATTATAGTAAGTTATCTATAATAGAATCTGCAAAAATATAAATTGAATGAAGGTACACATATGTGCACCTCAGGCACTTTGGCGGCCATTTCTTGACTGCTTGTGTTTCTGCGTGAGGATTATCTTTTGAACGCTTATTTTCAAATTATCACTTCCTGTCCTAGAATTTATTGTTCATCTTTTTTCTAATGAATAATTCATATGCTTAATACTTTTATGAAATATAATTTTAAAAATATTTATTTTTAATTTTAATAATAAAATTAGTTTTATTGCTCTCTTTTAGTCAGTTGATTTCAATCAGTCATCCCCTATACAGCATTTGAAAGCACATAAACTAATAATTTATATTTTTCTATTAACATTAACTTTAAAGGAGACTTTTGAACTTTTAGAAAAAAAATATTTTTTTACTTGTTTGAGATAATCATTCAGATGATAGTTACTCAAAAGAAGAATCAAATTTTTAAATTAGAATAAATGAAGAATATGAAGATGAATTTGAAAATGAATTCACTGTGGTTGCTTACCCTAAAATAGTCAACGAAACAAGGAAACATATCCCTATTAGCAGAAGATATGTTACGATATTTCCATGATGTCCCTATGATAAGCTGATTGCCATATAACATCCTAAAAATATTGTATGAATTTTGTAGAGCATTTTGTGCTGTTTAGAGATGGGATTCATTATTTTGTACGATAATAATTTAGCATGTGCAAAATGGACAAAAAAATGTCAATAGTGGTTATCAACTGCTGGATATATTACAAAATGGTGCAAAAATGAATAGCAGAACATTCAAGGGTGAAGCCAAAATATGTGATGTCAGGCACTGTTGAAACATGAGAGAACTCCCTTCATCAGCAGGAAAGGAAGGCTAAGAGTTAGTAAAAATTTATTTTTGCATGAAAACATTTCAATGGGAGAATGGACATCAAATGATGAAAATATACCTAAAAGGCGACAAGAAATTTCATCATTACCAACAGGTGAAAACACTCCAAAACAAGCAAGACAAGTTTTCCCTTATCCTTTAAAAGAAATCAAACTTGATATGTCAAGCCATGTTCCTCAATACATGGATGACAAATTTACATCAAAATACAGGTAACTGGGATGCAAATCGAGGAGTAGAATCAAGCGCACAAAATACAATATTTATTTATGTACACTGAAAAACAATTGTTTCCTGAAATTTCATTCGAATTAAGATTTAATAAATTGATAAAATAATAAATTTTTTATTTTGTTCATTTAATAAGCGTTTACAATAAAAAAGTAGTGTATTTATTAAATAACCTGTAAAATTAAAAAAAATTTGTAGATGACACTTTTACTTATTTAAGTCCTGAGGTACACATATGTGTACCTTAAAATTATGGGTCTTAAAATTGTTTGATCAACCAAATTTTTTCTCTGGGTATTATTCAGACCTAATAAAGGTAACAGAACATGAATATCAATTTTTTATTCACTTTAAAAAAATTCAGGACTGAAGAGGCTATAAGAAGTTGTATTGAATATATTTCATCATTATTTGCACAGTATATAGCTAACATGCTTATCTGTGTTATGAACTAGGATATTTTTAATACCTCGAAAGGTGTTGGAGATATTCCAAACTTTGCGAACAAAGTCGAATTTTTAAAAAAAAATCATCGATTTTTCTCACTAAAAAGTCAATAAAATAAATAAATATAGGCAGAGAGCTTAGATTCTAGTTCATAACATAGCTAGAAACAAATAAAACATTTTGGCCAAATTTCATTTTAATATCTTAAAAACATTTTCCAAAATTATGTTTGCCGTGTAGAAAAATATCGAAAATTCCAATTTCTCAGAAAACGCTTTTAAAGATTTTCATAGAGTACAAAAAATTTTGCACACATCTTAGAATCTTAAAACTCGCCATATTTACAAGTCAAACCCTCTTTTAGTTGATTTTAAACGACTTTTGTGTTCTTTCAGATTTTCAGATTTTTTCTGAATAATTTTGTATAGTAGATAGTTAGTGGCGTCTCGATATCTGAATTAGCTTTTTGTCAATTTTCATGTAATTTTTAAGCATCTATGGATAAATTTACACTTCAAAACACATGAGAACAGGTAACAGTTCAAAATAAATGGAATTAAATTATAAAACAGCAATTTGAGCGCCAAAAAGTAATTTTTATTGTTGTAATTACTGTTGTGTTGTATTTTTTTAAAAAAGCGTCGCCAAAAACCAATAAAACAATAAAAATAAGAAATGGAAGCTTAAATCTATGTTTTTAGACAATATATTGCTTGAGAATTTAAATATAGTTGTTTAAACTAATTGTTTGTATTTTTAAGGTTCTTTTAATTGCCACTTCCGGTATCAGAATTGTCACTTCCGGTTATTATTTATGCTATAACTTTATTTGTAATTACAGCAGAAACAAAAATAAAGCATTTTTAGATACCTAGATATATGGACTACAAAATGAACAAATAAAACAAATTTCGAAAATTTTCTGCAAAACGAGGAATTTAGGGTAGTCACATACCTTAAAGCTATCATTTTAAATCTCACATACGAAGTGTTAACTACCACCAAAAGAGAATAAAAGGTACAAAAGAGAAAAAAATCCAAACATACAAATATATACAAATACAAAAACTAACTAACAAAGGTAGCAAAAGAGGAAAAAAGAATCCAAATATACGAATATATACAAACACAAAAACAACACGCACTGATTAAACGTGTTCTCCAAAATAGGGTGAAATGTAAAAATAGAAGATCAAGTTTTAACAAGCAATAAAAAAGATAGCAATAAAAAGATAACAGACAACAAAATAGGGGAGTAAATTACTTAAACACGCACTCTTGTACAAACAGGCTAACAGGTTTCAAGGAATAACATTTCAAACAACAAATGCATACTCTTAAAAAGACAATTAAAAAAACTTACTCAAAGATACTTTCTGAAGCTATAACTGCAGAATGCTTAATCATATTTCTATGTACAGTAGATAAATTAAGAATAACAAAGACTGGATGAAGAGTTCCAAAAAAACCACTTGTATATAATCCTGGGTAAATAATTTATGACGAAACGCGATCAAGGATAAAAGGAGCGTAATCCATAGATGCTCAATGTTCTTTTAGAGTTTATATTAGGGTGATTATGGCAAAATCAGGTTTCAGCATCTAAGCAGCTGCTCATTTGTCTGTATTAATTCCATAAGGATCTTCAGTTTTCTTCTTGCATGTGGATTTGAGACAAGATTTCGAAGCCATGGAAGTTTATGAATTGCTGAAGGAGTTTTGAAATGAAAAGATAGGGTAAGAGGACAGACTGTGGCATAGTGGAATGGAGTAGTTACGTCACGGCATGCACAATTGTGCGAAACAGCCAATCCGAATTTGGAAGTAGCTAGGAATTGGGCCATGTCCAGTTATGAGTAGAATTTCGTTCTTGGACCAATGCTTAGAGATCAGTGCGATCTTCGGTAAGACGCCGAAAGTGTGACGGCTAGTTGTTTCTTCTTCCCATTATCTCTGTAAGGAATCTAGAGACAACTGTGTTAGTGTTTTCTTCAAGAAACTAATTGGTTCTTGTAGATTAAATGCAATTCCTTCTATCAGCTCTTTTTGCTAATCGATCAGCCGTTTTGTTTCCTAAATGGCCATTGTGAGCTTTAATACAGTTTGTGGTTATATTTGGATGTTGGGTAAGCAAACATTGAAGTATTTTAGCTGTTTTGTTGGTACTTTTAAGTGATTTGATGGCAAGGGGTCTGGACATGCTGTCGCTCCAGATGTTGCAAACCACGTTTTGTTGGATTACCCAGATTACAGCTTCGTGTATTGCCAAGAGCTCTGCCTGGAATACGCGATTCTCTAGTTGAAGTTTGTCCATCCATTCATGCAGCTGTGTATTGTTCTGCAGAGCCACGAAGGCGCTACCTGCGTTACCCTCCATTTTTGAGCCATCTGTATATATATTGAGCCCTTTAGAATCTGTATTATGGGGCGAAAGACTAATTCTATTGTCAGGATCAAATTTAGCAGGATGTTGTCTGAGGTAAATGTCTTTGGCTTCGAAATCTTCTGGGATAAATTCTTCGCTTGGGAAGAATTCTATCCTTCTTAGTCTTGCGACTCGAACGTAAACAGCTTCTTGTTCCGCCGTAAGTAAAGAGATAAGTTGTAGACTGCAGAGAAGCTGTTGGTGTGGTACGATCAACTCTGGTGATGAATAACAGAAACTTCCTTTGGATCGCCAGAAGTAATTTCTTCTGACGGGATTCTGCGCTCAAGCAGCTGCACCATAGAGAATCAACTTCTCTGCCGCTGTGGAATAAAATATTCTTCGACGTTCTTGCTTGAGGCCCCAGGTTGCCCGGCTATTCTTGCCATTATTTTATGAGTGAGAACAGCATTTATGCCTTGATGTTTAATATGCGCAGCCCAATTAAGCTTTTCATCGAGGATAATCCCTAGATACTTGATGGTGCGACTTCTTTAATAGATTCTGTCCCCCATTTGATAGTGGCACCTCGTATAAGTTTCCCAATCAGCATGTATGCGAGCTTTCAGGTAGAAATTTGAAGTTGGTTCTTGTCCATCCTGCTGTAAAAAATTGTACAGAAATGAGATTAGTGTCACTGAAAAGCTAATTTTTAAAAAAGTATTGTGTAAAATTAGTTTTTGTTAGATAACATTTTCGGAAGATATCGCGGATAAACGCCAAAATCTTGATAAATTTTAAATTACCTTTTGGACTTTGTAAAGTTGACAGTGAACTTTATCTTTCATGTGAAGGGTTTCTTCGAGATTAGACAAACGCTGTAGATTTGAATTAAGGAACACGCACAGAGACATACACTCTGCATGAAAATATTAGCAATAAACATTCAAAACCACAGCCTCCCAAGTACAGAGATTAAGGCTACAACGACTTACATTAATCCAATGTTTGCCTGTAAACAATATTTCTGGAGCATGTTGTTGCCAAAAATCTATTTCATCTGCTTACAAAAGCTTTACTATCTTTGCTTTTGTTGGAATTTGAGCGATTGACTTATGTTTTCTTTTAGGCATCGTTAAAACACAACTCTGAATCTCGTAATACTCAAACTTACATATTTTCAATTAAAATATTAATTATTTATTATTTCGTAGAAAACGCAGGTAAAGATGACAGACGATATTAGCTGCAGCGACTTTTTAATTAGAAAAAATAAGCTTTAAAATTCCTTAAAACAAATGAAAACAGTGCCAAACGATATTTAAAAAATAAACAGAAAAATCAGGAAATAATGGTAAAGTAATTACACGTTGCCTAGCAACGGAGTATCATTAAATTTGCTTTATTTCAGAATCGTCTGCGTATAAACAACTATTTATTAAATTTTGAAAAAATATTAAAAACTGAAGTACAAATATCACAGGTATAAAATTGTTAGTAGTAAAAAGGTAAACCTTTGAACTTTAAAATGGTATAAAAATAATTTTTGGTCGATAATTTGTTCCGACCTTACAGCGGAAAAACGGTTTCGGTTAATTCGGTGTGCAAAGTTTGGTTGAAATCGTGCAGTGGTTTAGGAGATGTGGAACATACATGCATACCCATAATGACTTTTATTTATATTAAGATTAATATGCATTTTCGGTGGTAATAATCAACCTACACAATATTTCTAATGGGAAAGTCTCCATTGAACCATTTGAAAATGAAATTGCTGACACAGTGTCCGCTACTTTAGAATCATATTCAGTACTCTATATGTAAGCATATTTAATATTATTGCCTGAAAAAAGCATGACTTCAATTTATTTATTGTTATAACAGTGTATGATATCAGATGAGAAGCAACAGTCAGATGCTGACTTACTTTGAATTTGATTTAAAATGAGAGATGAGTGCGAGTACGGTTGAACGAAGATACGAAGTGTAATAGTTGTTGCTATAGTGTTCTAATAAATGTTTGTTTAGCCTTAGATGAAGTACTATGAATGTCAATCAAAAAACCAACATATTTAATCCAAATAAATCATAATCAACTCAGACAAATCTGACTTCCTATTCAAAATCTGTCCCTACAAGCAGGAGCCCTAAGAAACCATCTCAACTCTCCTATTATCTGGACTTGCTTCTTATTATTTCATAGAGTTTCAAAATTGATCTACTTCAACTCCTTAAATTAAATACAAACATCTATTGATGAACTTCTAAGTCTATAAAACGTTTTTTAAATCTGTTATTTACCATGGCCTTTTTTATTCGGTTGCAGTATAGTCAACGTAATGGCTCTTGCGCCGAAAAAACCCAACCAATCAGCTTTTTTCAAATTTTCTTATTTGTTACAGTATGCATTAAACGGGCAATTATTTTGCCTTGTCATTTTTTGCAGCGCACTAAGAGAACGGGTTTTATATGCTCTTATATACAGGAAGCTAACATATGTAAGCTTTTCAGTTTCGTAATTAATTTTTATAATTTCTTAGGTAAAAATATTAGCTTACTTCTAAAATCAGAATAAGCATTGCAATATTTTCGTTCCTGGCGAAATTCAAATTCATTTCCATAAGCTTAATAAACTCCTGCATTAACTCCTAATTAGATTTATTCCCACAAAAATATTCTATTTACAAAAGCTATTTACCTTAAGTTTGGGAATTTTATTTCTTTTCCATAATAATTTTCTCGTTCCTTATTACATTCATCGACTATTTATTTCCGCAGAATCTGCTTTCACCAATCATGCGTTTAAACTACATTTAAGGTTTCACTTGCACTCTGAATCGTATTTATTTTAAGATTCAAATTACGTGTCATTACTTTTTTTATATCAATTCTCTATTTTTGTAACTTTAATCTGCAAGAGGCTCTCTTTACAAATATTCTTTATCAAAAGAAATCTATGATGAGGATGAAATTTCGATATGAATATATTAACCAGTATCACTTTGAGAGGTAAAAGCAATTTCTTTTTACTTTGAAGTATACAACGAAAAGCCGTTGGAATCATTGAAAAACTCCATCAGGAAATTTTCATGAAACTCCATATTTTCGATCTTCTTGATTCTGAAAGAACCATTTTCCGAATAATGTGTGACTGTTTTTCAGTTTTTGTGTAATAGTTGAACACGATTAATCAAAAGTGGGGGGATTTGAGTATGAAATTTTTGCACCAAATTTGAAGATTTATATCGACTTTTAATCCAAACTATCAGAGAGAAGACTGTTTGTTCTTGAGTATATAAGCATATAACTCACAAACTCAACAGCCTAGAGAAATGAAATGTGACTTCTATGCTTTTTACAATGTAATTTGTTACAAATTTTGCACCAAATCCTCAAAGTATATAGGGTGTCCCAAAAAAGTGGAACAACCATTTATTTCCTTAAATATTGATTTTAGGCATTTACTTCCAATTTCAAAGTTTCGTCAAATAAGGTAAGAATCTGTTTGAAAATACTTTGATATCTAAGGGGATTGATAATAAAATTTACAAAAATTAAATTTTTTTAAGGTCCCATACAGCAAAAATGTCAGTTAGTAAACTGTTTCTTTTACATTCATCTATTCACATAAAAACTTGCACGATTCTATCTGCAAAACTTACAGATATATCCCCTTCGGGACGATCGCCGCATATGTGCGTTTGCTCTAGATTCTCCTCAGGGCCGAGCGCCGCATCCTTGCGTTACGGGGAAATTGCTGCTGTGGGCCGAGCACCGCAAATATGCGTTGGGCTTTCGGAACAAACTGTTTTCTATCAGATGGCGTTACTATTCCATGTTTCTTTCAAAAGATTGGTCCCGTACATTAATATTTCTTTCTCCGAGGTCAGATTGCAGTCGATCACGTGTTTGTGAATCATTGGATTGGAATTATTGGATTTTCGGGATAAACAGAAACACGTGTTAGCAAGTGTAATGGGAAGCAGATGTTAAAGAGCTCTTTAACTCATTTTTGATTGCTTGTTTATAATTTCTCGTCTCGCTTTGGTTGGGATTTCATGGAAGATATTCTGTCAAAGGTTTTATGCCTCTCAGTTTTATTTCTGCAGTTAAGGGTAAAAGAACGCGTTATCTTTCCGAGGAGGGAATATACAAATTTTTAAATGACCCTTCTATGGTTTTTTACGATTCTAATGACAAAACAATAAATTATTAGAGTTCTACAGATAGTTCTAAATATTCAGATTTTCAATTAGAAGAGGATAGTACTAATATATCGGATCCAATTCCATCGTACAAGTGGAGTAGTAAAATAGAAGAATTTTTATAAGGCTTTGAAGTGTTAATTATTAAAATTTTTTTGAAGTATTTTATAATATTAAATATAAATATTTATTTTTTCCTATGTTTTCATATTTTGCATCAATAATCTAATGTTAATTTAGGAACTTTCAATTATAGTGAAATACACTATCTTTTATTTTTTATTATTAAAAATCAAGTATTTTTATTAAACTTTTTTATTATGAATAGAATTTGATATCTTTTACCACATATTTAAAAATGGTTTCATTTCTATGTAAAGGGCACTTTTTATGTATTATTATATAACGCGCTTTTTTCGCGAAATTTAATGCATGTTAGGCTTAGAGGGGGAAAATGCTTCGGCCGGTGGGCACCGTCGGCGCTTGCCTGCTCCCGTCCTGTGGGCACGCTTCCTTCAGCGGGCGTCCGTCCTGAAGGGGATATACGAAGACAAAGTTGTTGACTTAGACCACTTTTCCATACCTCTCACTTCTGTTTGATCCATTCTTTCGACATACATTTTAGGGATGATATGCATATTTAAAAAAAATTATCTAAAGGTACGAATCAGCAAATAGTAATATATTTGTTAACTCTTGTTAAATTTAAAAACTAGTCAAATAATTTATTAATTGAAGTATTTACAAGAATATTTCATCTTGTGAACTTTCAAAAAATATTCGCGGTGGCATATCAGCAGTGAGGCTAATCTTCCCAGAAACAAGCAGTGCTATAAAAATATTACTATAATACATTTGAAATACAATTTTTCAAAAATAGCTTTACCTTCACATAGTTCAAACTTATAGTTGTAATTATCTGAATTGAATTTTAGATAATTACAGTCCTTTTTATAGGTTAATTCCGTTTTAATAAGAGAAATCGAATATGTAGGAACGGGACAAGTTCCCGTTGAGGCGACAAGAAAGTGAATCCAAATTCTAAAAACATCCAATGGAAAATAAAATCAGAAGCGTTAAGGCGAACCATGGATGAGATTGAAATGGAAAAAAAGAAAGAACATTAGTTGGCCTTTAGCGCAAAACAGGAGCATCCGAAAATCCTGTTCTGGCTAAGTTCTGAGATTGAAAGACTAGCTATTCGCCTTCGTCCATGTTGGGAAATTCTGCATTTTAAGCTAAGAAGCTTGCATCTTTTCTAAATTGTCTTTCGTACCTTTATTCTAAGATTTGAAGCATTCTTTCTTTAAATTAATCACTTCACTTGACATCCATTTTTAGCAGCTATTTAATCGGAATCGTATGACGTTGTCTATCCGATTCCTGCAGCTGATATGTAGATGATTATTAGAATATATATACTTGTCTCTACTATGTCATTGAGGAAGAGGGAAAGAGAAGTGTTACGGTTCTCTAAGCATTCTCTCTCGAAGAGACTTCAGCTGTAAGCTGTTGCTTTACTATAAGATGTGATATGTAAATATGTTCTTAAATGTGGTCGTCTAATAAATGTCTATTTTAAATCATACGATTCATCATTTCTAAAAATGCTCCATCTCATAGAAATTCCACTGCATGCAATAAGCCAGGACGCTTTTAGCTTATCCAGCAGCTCTTCATAATTAGTATTACTCAAGCTGCCTGTCTCTACTTTACGAGACTAACAAGTGATATTGGCAAACTCACTTCCTGTACATAACAAAAAGGTTATGGGCCACCCAGATATGTGTCTATGAAGATGGAGCAAAAAGACATAAATTGAAGTCAACAACAAGAGGACTTTTAGACGGCGGGCCGGTGTTCCTTTTTCAAGATGGAGTCTTCTGTTGAATATTTAGAAGCCGACAACTACTCGTCCTGGCGCACTGATATGAAAGTGCTATTAATGGAGAGAAATTGCTGGCGTATAGTAACAGGAACTGAAACAAAACCGGAAGACGAAAATTGCAAAGAATTGAGAGATTTCAACTCTAGGAAGGACAAAGCCTACAGTACGATATATTTGAATGTATCAAGGGCCTATAGATGTGTGATTGATGACATTGAAGATCCCGTAGCAGTCTGGAAACGTCTAGAAGAACATTTCAGACCGAATTCCCGTGCACGTGTAATTGGATTAACCGACGACTTCTTCTCGTGTAGAATCAATCCACAGGAGGAAATAGGAATTTATGCAGCTCGGATCCGAAGCATAGTTGACCAACTAAAAGATGCCGGTAAACCGATAAGTGAATGGTATCAAGCGTTTCAACTAATTCGTTTCCTTCCGCCTGAATTCAACGGTATTGTTCAATATATCTATATGTGGGACGACAAAGAGTTCAAGTTTGACAAGATTCTTCAAGAGCTCATTGCAGAAGAATCCAGGTTGAAGCAATCCATTAAGGATCAAAACGAAACTTGTGCCTTCCAGTCTATTGAAAGAAACATTTCTAAAACCCCAAGAAGCAAATCCAAACCGTCATCCTATAAGAAGAATATCCAGCCTACAAGAAAGAATACTAAAGTTATGAAGTCTCCAAACACCTTCATAGCTGAATCTAACTTAAGTCAAGATTATGAAAGAGATGCTTGGATTTTAGACACAGCAGCCACCTCCCATTTCTGCAGTAAGAAGAGTCTTCTCCGGAACTTTAGACCAGTAAAGAACTTGACAATGTCTGTAGCTGTTGGTGGAGTACGCAGCGACATAAAAGGAATTGGAACCGTAAGGATGATCTTCGAAAACAATGGCGAGTTAGAAACTGTGGATCTCTTAAATGTATTGTATTCACCTAGATTAAGGCGAAATCTAATTTCTGGTTCACTGATTGATCAGGCAGGATCAACTTTTTCATGTAAGAAGGGTCAAATTAATGTTTATTCTAAAGATGGCCACAAATTATTTACAGCCAAAAAGTTAAATGGTCTATTTTGTGTGAATCCCAGGATTGAAGTAAATCGCAATTCTAATGGTAAAAATGTAAAGGGAAACTCGCGATTTGAAAGTGTAAATAAGATTAAATCCAAAATTCAAAACTTTTCAACTTTCAATGTAAATAACTTGCGTACTTGGCACAATAGAATGTGTCATATTAATGAAAGGTATATCATACAAACCAGTAAGAACAAATGTGTAAAAGGATTACCAGAGTTAAAACATTCAGATTTCAAATGTGAACCCTGTAAACTTGCTAAATCTCGATGTAAATCGTTTAAGCCGATAGGCAAAATACGATCAAGTAAACCACTTGAGCTTTTACACATGGATTTGTGTGATCCCTTTCCTGATGTGGCAATTGGAGGTCATCGTTATTTTCTAAGTATTATAGACGATTTTTCCCGTAAAGTAACTACCTACCCTATCAAAGAAAAAACGGAAGTTTTTAAACACTTCTCAAATTACCAGAAAAGGGCTGAACGATTTTTAAATTCCAAAGTCATAAATGTAAGAACAGATAACGGCCTTGAGTTCTGCCATGCTGAATTTCAATCATATTTAGATGATTTAGGTATTAAAGCTGAGAGAACAAATGTTTACTCGCCACAACAAAATGGAGTTGCCGAGCGTTATAACTACACAGCAGTAGATGCAATTAAAGTAATGCTCAACTCTAGTGGATTAAGTAAAGGTTTTTGGGCTGAAGCATTGTTATGCCATACTTATGTTTGGAATAGAGTTTGTCATAGTAACCAAAGTTTAACCCCCTTTGAACTTTACAGTGGTCATAAACCATCTGTTAAGCATCTTAAAGCTTTTGGAAGCACTGCTTACGCAGGTGTACCTAAACAATTGAGGAAAAAGTTTGATATGAGGGCTAAAAAGGGGATAATGGTGGGTTATGCTCTAAAAACCCGAGGATATCGCATCTGGTTACCTAATGAAAGAAAAATTGTCGAAACTATAAATGTGTCTTTTGATGAAGATAATATGTTAGAACCAAATAGCAGTGGAGCTGTACTGGACCCTAATAAGAGGACTATCAACGTTTCATCGAATTCTGAATTCGATACTGAATCCGAGGAAGAATCTGAACATTTGAGTATCCCTAGAACCCCAAAATCACAAAGTTCTGAACAGGAGGGAGCATCTAATAACAGTAAAATTTCCGAGAAAGTTATTTGGGAAAGGAAAGCTGTTCCACGCAAAGATAGGTCTAGAACTGACATTTATTATTATATTCAAGTTTCGAAAGATTGTTTTCATTGTTATAAAGATATCGAAGAATATTGTAAGACTCATAATTTGGAATATGACAAAGCTCTATTTAATTTTTCTGGTAAAGATAAATATTCGGGAATAGTAACTAAGGAGGAAGCAAACCAATCGGATTGACTAGAGGTTCAAATTCCAAGTAATTTTAATGCAGCTTTAAGAACCCCTCAGGCTGATAAATGGCATGATGCAATGATAGAAGAAATTCAAGTCATAAAAGAGCGTAAAGTATGGGATCTTGTTCCGAAACCTGCAAACGGCAAAGTTATAGGTTGTCGATGGGTTTATACATTAAAACAAGATGAAAAGGGTGTGATAGTGAGATATAAGGCCAGATTAGTGGCACAGGGTTTTGGACAAATTCAAGGAATTCATTACGACGAAATTTTTAATCCTGTGGTAAATTTTTCAATTATTAGAATGTGTTTCTCTGTATTAGTTTGTAAGCAAAAATGGCGACATTCCCAACTTGATATAAAATGTGCCTATTTATACGCTTCACTACAGGAAACTATTTTTATGTCACAACCACAGGGATTTGTCGATCCAAATAAACCTGACCACGTATGTCATTTAAATAAAGCTTTATATGGTTTGCATCAGTCTGGGAGAGAATGGTTTTATGAAATTCACTCTGTACTGGAAAATTTAAGTTTTAAGAAATTGGAATCAACAAATTGTGTATATGTATATCGGGATAATGTTGTTCTGCTACTTTATGTGGACGATATTGTTCTATTTGCTAAAACTGACACTTTAATTAAAGATGTTATAAAATGTTTAAGTACCCATTTTGATCTTAAAGTTTTAGGCAAAACCCGTAAATTGCTCGGTGTAGAATTTGAGGAAATGGGAAATGAACTTTTTATTCATCAGTCGGAATATATCCACAAAGTATGCGAGAAATATCAGTGTTTTAACTATCCTGTTACTTCATTACCTATTGCAGTTGGTATAGTTCTTTCTAAAACACAATGTCCAAGTACAGAAGTCGAAATTTCGGAAATGTCTAAATTCCCGTATAGAAATCTTTTGGGATGTTTATCCTTTATAGCGGGAAGGACAAGACCTGATATTTGCTATGCCGTTAATATTTTGTCTCAATTCCAAAGAAATCCAGGATTAGTGCATTGGAATATATTACTTAAATTACTTGGCTATGTAGCTCAAACTAAAACTTATAAATTGAAGTTGTCTGAAATAAATAATTTAAACATCAATTGTTATAGTGACGCTGATTTTGCAGCAAATAGAGATGATCGAATTTCAATTGGAGGTCTGATTCTTTTCATTGATAATTCACCCATTATATAGAAAACTTTTAAACAGAAATGTGTTAGTTTTCCACAATGGAAAGTGAATATGTATCGTTATGCGAATCCGCAAAAGAACTCGTGTGGATCATCCGAATTTTTAAAGAATTTGAGATTCTCAATGTAATAAAAACTAATGTAACTAGTTATCTCTTTTGTGATAATCAAGCTACTATTGATTTTTCTAAATCACCAGTAGAAAATTCTCGAACTAAACATATTGACGTCAAATATCACTTTATCAGAAATTTAGTATTTGAGAAACTTTTCATCCTAAAGTATATCAATACCAAACTAAATTTTGCAGACCTCTTCACAAAACCTTTAACTAAAAGTAATTTGTCTAAATTTTTAAAAGACTTTTTGTGTTAAAATATGAAAGTCCAGGTGCGTACTGGCAAATTTTTTTTTCATAAAATTGTAAATGCTTAAATGGCATGATTTTCATTATGAATGTATTTTTCTAAATGTTTTTTCTATTTGCATGTGATGCCGCCTGTCTGGTATCGAGGATTTTAATTGCCCACGGGGATGTCAGCTCTTCATCGAGTGAGTGTTGCCAAGGGTACGAGCGGCCTCTAATACCGTCTCGGAGGAGGTGCAATTGTAAACTGCCAGAGTACTCGAAGGTTCCGTTCGACTCGTTGGAGGGATGCATCATCGTCTCTGTCACGGGAGATGTTATTTTAATTTTGTAAGCCTTTTATTATGATAATGGAAGCTCCTATAGGTCCCCCTCGACTCCAGACAGCCTGCATATGTATATTTGAAATTTTTTGTAAAGTTTTCTGATGTTTGTATACATGTGAAACTTGTTATACACTTTGAAAATATAAATTTTTCTTAATGTCATGTGAAGTGAATGAAAAATTTTTAAAGCCTTTTAGAGGTACGCGAGAGGCGGGCCATTGTTGGGAAATTCTGCATTTTAAGCTAAGAAGCTTGCATCTTTTCTAAATTGTCTCTCGTACCTTTATTCTAAGATTTGAAGCATTCTTTCTTTAAATTAATCACTTCACTTGACATCCATTTTTAGCAGCTATTTAATCGGAATCGTATGACGTTGTCTATCTGATTCCTGCAGCTGATATGTAGATGATTATTAGAATATATATACTTGTCTCTACTATGTCATTGAGGAAGAGGGAAAGAGAAGTGTTACGGTTCTCTAAGCATTCTCTCTCGAAGAGACTTCAGCTGTTGCTTTACTATAAGATGTGATATGTAAATATGTTCTTAAATGTGGTCGTCTAATAAATGTCTATTTTAAATCATACGATTCATCGTTTCTAAAAATGCTCCATCTCATAGAAATTCCACTGCATGCAATAAGCCAGGACGCTTTTAGCTTATCCAGCAGCTCTTCATAATTAGTATTACTCAAGCTGCCTGTCTCTACTTTACGAGACTAACAAGTGATATTGGCAAACTCACTTCCTGTGCATAACAGTCCATTATATCACTTAGTTGCGCGCAATGAGCGAATTTTAGTGCTTTTCAAAAATATTTGGTGTGCAGTCCCATCATGTGTCTGTCTTAGTTTTTCATTAATTTGCTGTCTTCGTTTCTCGTTTTTATCTTTTTTCGTTAATAATCGAACCTCAGAGTGGAGATATAAACAAATAAGAATAAAAATAAAAATACGAATTTTTAAAATAATTTTAGTGAGTTCTGCAGCTCTGCAGACCTAAATAACGAGTCGCCACAGCTTTTAGGTAAAGCTTAATAATAAGCACAACGCTAAAAGCGAATAATTCCGTATTCTTGTTCAATATTAGGCTATTTTCCTGTTATACCTTAAATTTTTATTTTCTCATATTGTCGTTCCATTCTTTATCAAGTCGATAGTTGCAACTATCTGCCAATGAAACTGAGTAATAATATGTGTCATTAGCGTTTTTTTCCATCCATAATGATTCGATGATGTACTATTAGATAAATATTTGCATTTCGCAGTGTTTTTATATTGAATAAACTTCTATTTCTACAGTAAATATCTTCATATAAATTTGTGAGCAGCTCTTGAAATTTAAAAATTAACATATCTTTGTCTGATGTGCAGATAGAATCGTGAAAATTGGTTTAAACATAGATGAGTATAAGAGGATCATTTCACTCATTGACACTTTTGTTCTACGGTGAACGTATAAAAATTTAATTTTTTTAACTTTTTATATTCAACTTCCACAGAAGCCAAAGTGTTTTCACACAAATTCCTACCTTATTTGATGAAATTTTATAATTGGAAATATATGTCTAAGTGCAATAGTTAAGAAAATAAATGCTTTTGGGGACACCATGTCTGTTAATGTTTGTGTATGTGAACTCGAAGTTTAAAACTGCAAAGAAGTAACGGATTAAATTTGGTATGTGGCCTTTACTCAAAATTTTATTTCGGTGTCAAATTTTGAACCGAATCAATAGGAACAGCTACTACAGAACCTCAGGTCTCCGAACTAATTGGGGCTGATCTCTATTCTGATTCCTGGAAATTCGGTAAAATACTCTTGAAATGCTAAATATAGTAGAGTATTGACTTTGGATACTCTATGAAGCTGTAGGAAGGAGCTAGCAGCGATTCGCATGGTACCGTGACAAACAAGTTGAGAGTTAAAAGAAGATATCTGATTTTGTTTCTACTAATTAAGGCGCTATATTCTTTCTCAAAGACCAATTCAAATACCTCTTTTAAGTTAGAAATAAACATTGGCTTTGCTTCTGATTCGTAATTGCTATTTTTCATTCAATTTTCAACAAAACTTTTTCAGAAAATTATAAAGAGATTTTGGATTCCAGGGGCTCTACTGTATTCATAAATGCCTACTCAAATCTCTTCGTTATAGGACGGAGATAATTACAAAAAGCGACCTGTGGAAGTATGTAAGAAAGACACTTCGGCATTTTATCCTTTTTTGTTGAATATAGAAACGTTTACGAAATTCCTCTAAGCTTAAACTAGCCTGGGTTGCTTAAATTTTGATATCTTTCTTCTACTATCAAGTCGTTTTTTCCTCCGTCCTCAAAGAGAGTTGAAATCTTTTCATGAACTTTACCTTGCATTTTTATGCAAACGGTTGTTTCGATTTTTAAACTGAATATAGAAGTTTTTCATTTATTTTTTTTCTTAGGTTTACGAATAGTATTAGTAAATCAGATTGATTTATTTTTCTAATTTTATGAGTTTTATGTAGTTTGTCCATACATTTATAGGTGAACCTCAGGCACTATTGGAATCCCTTTCATCATTTCTGTTTTATTGTGTGAATAATCTTGTTCAAGACGAATACTCTGATTTTTAAATGTTCTTTCGTGTAAAACTGATCAAAATTAAGTGAAAAAGAAAAAAAAGGTTCTTAGAAGTCTTTTCAATGTAGCCATTGTATTCGGGGAAGTGAATAAAGTAACTATTTTGTCAAAGAAATTTTTGTTTAATTTTGTAGTTAAAAATAGAATTCACAAGAATTTGGAATAATGCTATTACCAGGGAGAGTTAAGTTTGAGATTCAATTACTGTTAAAAAATGTTTTTTTTTTTTTTACAGAAAAATAAATACACTGTATTTCACATTCAGGTAACACTTCTTTCAATGAATTGAATAGATTTAACTGAAATATTTATATTGCAATTTATTTTAACTAGTACAAATGTAACTAAAATATTTAAATTTAAGTTTTAAAAGAATTAAATGTAATATGGCGCATTCATTTTCAGCTGAGTTCTGGAATATGAAGTATAACAGATAAAAGTAAATTTGTTGGATGAAGAAAACTTTCAAGTTATACATTTAATTTCTTTCTTAGTGATTAATTTCAAAATATTCCCTCCTAGTGAAACATAAATGTACGCCAGTTTCCCCTGAACGTCCTTAAAGATAGCATCTTATCCCTTTATATTGAAGCTAAGTTAATCTTCTACCTAGTTAAAAGACGTGTCAAAAGTGAGTCACACGTCAGAAACGTGTAGCAGTCACGGTGTAAAAGATATGAACACCCCTCGTCTCTTGCGCTTCGTAGTATAATGAAGGAAAAGGGGTGTGCATTTTGGGTATTTCTGTTCGATCGATTGAGTCCAAAATTTGATGCACATTTGCACTTTTGATTAAAAGACCACATGTCAGATTTCGTTCATCTAAGACATCGCGTTTCTGCGGTATCGTATTTACAGGATGTCCCATAAAGGACTCCCTCGTTTTAAAATTAAATAATTCGGCAACGGAGACCGATAGAAGAATTAAAACAGTGATATGTTTATTTTTAAAGCCGTAAAAATCTGATAAAAAAGTTTCAGAATTAGTTACAAATGTCTCCAGAAGATGGCGCTGTAATTATAGTACGGAATCTGAGCAGAAAGCTACTGACTGTTCGTCGGAAGCAATACCCAGATAGCACGTGAGTTTGGAGCAAGTTTGATTTTGACTTGATATTCCCTTGTCATGGCAAAATTTGACGCGTCAAACTTGAAACGAACTTGTAGCAAGTTCGCGGTGACAACTAGCGCCACCCTCGCTTGCAACGCATTTGCTACAAGTTCTACGTGACAAATAGCGCCACCTCCTTTGCAGATCAAACTTGCTGCAAGTTTGCAAAACAAGCTTCCTGCTAAGATAGCACAATAAAGAGATAAATAACTTTGTCTCTGTTTAAAAAAAACGTCCGATTTTTAATAGCATCTCCTAGACCGCCCTTCTCTTTATTAATTCAATAAATCAATGATAATTTGTGAAAAAAATAACTTTTTATAAAGAAAAATTTTGAAACACTTTCCATCTTTTTACTAAATATATCACTCGCACTTTAAAGAAAACTATATCGCCTTTTTCTTAATGTTGAAATTTTAACGTTTATAAAGAAAATTAAATCTAAAAAACAGTCAGTGTTCGTTGAAAAATAATAACTTAGACATTTTGTCCCATTTTAAAATAATTACTTTTGAACTCCAATTTCATAATTTATTCTACTAGCAAAACGTAGTTATTAGCGAAAATTGCTCTCTCTTTGACTTCAAATCATATTCTGAACTCAAAACTTTAATGAAATCAAGAAAAAAGTTTAAAATAAATCGTATACGAATTGAATCGAACGATGTATTAGCGAAATCTATCTTCTCCTCTCAGAGTTTAACTGCTCGAGTGGTATCGACGGCTACTAAGCGGCAAGCCGCGCGTTCTATCCCGGGTTGTGTTCATACTCTGTTTTTGCTATAATTTGCAATGAGTTTGCACGGCAAGCTTGCTGCAAGTTCGTTTCATGGTGACTTCGAAGCTTTCGTTAACTTGCTGCAAGCTTGCACTCTTGTCATGACAAATTTGTGGCAAGCTTGCTGCAAACTAAAATTGCTATCTGGGTTGTTGCATTCACATCATAACCCGTTCAAAATGTGCACCTTTCGCAGCCAGAGATGACACAAGAATGAAAGAAATGAAATTTTCAGTAACTCTCTATAGTTTATTAATGGAAATGGAGCAACATGCCTCACAGATAAACTCTACCAGCTCATCCAGTGTTGCAGGATTTTCCCGGAGAACAGTGTCCTTCAATGCTTTCCCACTAGAAGTAATCGCAAGGGTAAGATCGGGTGAGTATGGAGCCCAATCCATGCATGCTTCAGTAAACGTGGAATTGTTTAAAGCAACGACTTTCTTCCGGAAGTTTCAAATTTACTTAAAATTTAATGTCTATATTTTCCGTAGATACACTACAGAGGGTTACTAAAAATATCATTTTTAGTATGCACTATCTCCATGCTGCGAAAGGTGCACATTTTGAATAAATTGTGATGTGATTGCAACAATTCCTCGCTAAAGAAATTTATAGCCTTTTTTAAAGACTATGTGCTATGACTACAGCGTGCAGTGCCATCTGCTGGCAACATTTGTAACTAATTCTGAAACTTTTTTTATCAGATTTTAAGGCTTTCAAACAGACAAACCATTGGTTTCATTCTTCTATCGGTCCCCATTGCCGAGTTATTTAATTTTAAAATGAGGGACTACATTATAGGACACTCTGTATATGCATACATTTATTCAATAATTATATATATAATACATTTATTCAAATATTATATATATATATATATAATATTTTGACATTGGATTACGAAGACATTATATATATATATAATGTCTTCGTTTTTGTAGTCGTTAAACAAAATAAAACAGGCCGAGTAATTAACTAATTTCTTTTATTATCGGAGAGTGACGGAATGTACGTACATCTCAATTGAAGTTTTTAAGCCAAAAGAGAGCAGAAAACCCCTGCTTTTTCTCAGGTAGGGATTTAAAAGAGAAACACGTGATCAAAGTGAAGGGAATAATAGCTATTTTTAGTAAATTACGTAAGTGTTTTAGGGAAAATGCATGGCGACAATAAGTTGCTGATTTCGCGAGTTGTGTGCGCGTGGAAACATTTAAAATATTCTTTTAGAAATAAATATGCCAAAACGAGAGATTTAATATACGTCCAGCGCGGGAAATGGAACGAAGCTGGAGTTATTAAGACTTTAAAATATATAATACTAGAATTTGAAATAAAATTAAGTGAGATTATTACATATATATATATATATATATATGTGTGTGTGTGTGTGTCATGAAAATCAAAAATGTTGAAATAAAATGGAGAGACTGTAGTTAATCGGTAAAAGCGTATAGATGCTCATCAGGGTAAATTAAAATCTATACGAACCGCTAAAAAATTGGTGAAATCATAATGTTTTCTGCGAACAGTGCTCGCATAAAGCTAAAAACACTGTCCTTTACCCCGAACATTATGATAAACCAAGAATTTGAATGAAATACCAAATAATAGAAAAAATTTTACGAACCTAAAACTGAGAGATGCTGCCAACGGGAGACGTGACAAAGGAATGAACTTAACGCGTCATGTAGGGTCCGGATGTTTACGAAATATCAAGTTACTTCTAAGGTTGGGGGGAGTTTCGATGAAGATTAGGAAATCAATGGAAACAAAGATGTAAGCTATCTACATTAAGAAAACGATGAAGATTAAAGATATGATGAAAAAAGGAAAAGAGTGTATTTAAAAAGTAATTTTTTAAATATACTCCTTTCCTTTTTTATCATTATTCCTTAATTTTTATATACACCTTAATTTCTCAACACGTCTCCCGTTGGCAGCATCTCTCAGTTTTAGGTTCGTAAATTTTTTTCTATTATTTGGTATTTCATTCAAATTCTTGCTTTATCATAATGTTCGGGGTAAAGGACAGTGTTTTTAGCTTTATGCCAGCACTGTTCGCAGAAAACATTATGATTTCACCAATTTTTTAGCGGTTCGTATAGATTTTACTTACCCTGATGAGCATCTATACGCTTTTACCGATTAACTACAGTCTCTCCATTTTATTTCAACATTTTTGATTTTCATGACAATGATATATTTTCCACAAATCTTCTTGAATTGCAGCATTATTGCGCAATCGTTGCGTTTGTGTTATATATTTCTTTATTATTTTATCTTCCCCTTTTATATATATTTTCCCCTTTTGTTTATTTTCTCTCTTTAAGAACTCTCGGCTTTTTCTTTCCGCAGATTTTTTCCTTGACATTTTGTTTTATGAATGTTTATGTTGTATATGTTACTTTTACAATTTTGCTATGTTAGTTTCTTATTTGTTATACATATATATATATATATACGAATGAAAAAATTATTACCCAAATCAGCTATAATAAATTAAAGAAGTTTTATGTGGCATAGTTATTTTTTTAATTTTAGAAAATGAATGCTATTCTTGAATGAACTCTTTTCCTTTGTGTTACTTTTATTTCCTACATATATGCTTTTTTTACTCCTTTATTAATTTCTTCATCAAATATCAAGAATAAAGCATCCAGGAAAAACATGTATAATAAGATTTTTGTAATTACTCTCAAGAGAATAAAATATTAGGAAAATTACTTTATTCCCTGTTTATTTAAGCCACACGCGCAGGTGCATGAAACCGTAAACATATTTTTCTTGGATGTTCCAGACATTTTCTTTTACCTTAAAAACATTCGTAAAAAAGCATAAGAGTTTAACTATTATTAAATTTTATTTTTTAATTTATTTATTATTCTTTTAAACTATTATATTTTTTAAAAAATTCAAAACTGGTATATTTTTAATATAAAAAGTTCTGAAATATGCAAAGAAAGACTGATCTAATTTAATTATAAATAATCTTCTTATATATAAAAATGTATTTTTCCATATTATTGCTCCATTCAAATGAAAGTGTTTTCTTAACTCTCTTGGGGAAAGAAAGAAAATAAACCATGCATTAATTTAATAACACGATGTATTTATTTAATAGACTAATTCCGAAATATATGTAAACAAACCATAATATTTTATTTATATATTTTTAAAAAATAAATTTATACTATTAAAAATAGTCCTAATAATATATTTACGAGAAATTAGAATATTAGCGCGAATTTGGAATGATTATTCAAAAAATTTATGAATAATTTTTTATCTTAAACTTTTACATTTTCCCCCAAATTAGACAGTTTTAATTATCTTAGCACCATTTTCTTTGTATCTCTGAAGAGCAATTTTCTTTTAATTCTCTTGTTCGACTCCCTTTACTTTTGCACTCTTTAATGGTTTTGGGATTTCCAAGGTCTTCAATATTAAAAAGATTTTTTTTATTTTTAAAAATCAAAACTGAATTTATATAAGAGGTCTGTCGAAAAAAAACATAAATGTCAAATAAGAACGTTAAAGTGTCACTCTACTAATTCCACTACAATGACTTTGTGTAGTGTTAACCTTAAGCGTGCATGTGTTCGTTTCTCGAGAACGCCACGCCATTCCAGTCACGAACCATGTTATGACTGTTAGAGTGTACGAGAATATTGCGTGTTTGGTGATTTTTTGACATTTTTACCTTCAAGTAGACACGTGTATTAATGCACATGTACAGCGCGAATTTGGAATGATTATTCAAAAAATTTATGAATAA
>BGPR01000347.1:702700-719892 GCA_013235015.1 Araneus ventricosus
TTTTTTATCTTAAACTTTTACATTTTCCCCCAAATTAGACAGTTTTAATTATCTTAGCACCATTTTCTTTGTATCTCTGAAGAGCAATTTTCTTTTAATTCTCTTGTTCGACTCCCTTTACTTTTGCACTCTTTAATGGTTTTGGGATTTCCAAGGTCTTCAATATTAAAAAGATTTTTTTTATTTTTAAAAATCAAAACTGAATTTATATAAGAGGTCTGTCGAAAAAAAACATAAATGTCAAATAAGAACGCTAAAGTGTCACTCTACTAATTCCACTACAATGACTTTGTGTAGTGTTAACCTTAAGCGTGCATGTGTTCGTTTCTCGAGAACGCCACGCCATTCCAGTCACGAACCATGTTTAATGACTGTTGTAGTAGAATATTGCGTTTTTGGTGATTTTTTTGACATTTTTACCTTCAAGTAGACACGTGTATCAAGTAATACAAATTATCAAGGGGAAACTGTTACCTGCAGACCATATTTTATCCAACGGCTCCTATCTAAGGAACTAGGATACCTTCCTAGAGAACCCTCAGGGCGCACATTTGTCTATCACTTGCAGAAAAATCAGAAAAACCTCCAGCAGCCAAACCGACTGCAGCAAGGAACTTTTTTTTCAAGAATGTTATTTTTAAAAAGGTCCTTACGAAATTACGAATTAGTACAGTAAAAGGTTACCGGTTTGAGTTTCTTTCAGTTTCAACGCTCTCACACAGAGCGGGGCGGACCCGTTAGAACTAAAAATTTCCCCTTAACAGCCACGAAAGCCGGTCTGAGACGGTTGGCTTCTTTCGAAGGAAGGTGAGGTTCTGAGATCGCTTAGGAGATAAGCGCAGCAGGGGATCCAATTATCTTTAGCAATCACAGCCCATTTCCGTGCGCCTTAAGGGAAGGTTATAGCAGGGGTGGTGGTGATGGGGTAAATAAATGAATACCAGTTTGGAAGAGTCCAATTTATGTCGATTAATCCCAAAAAGTTCCGGTTTTAAAGGGGCTAAAAGAAAAAAGTCGTCTCGGGATTAAAGAGTTAATCCTATGCTGTTGTACAGACCCCATTTATGGTGAAAACGGTTGTTAAAAACACATTTTAATTAATGTACTAAAAATTAGAGTTAGTCTTTATTTCAAGAATTTTCTACTTTCAAAGCCTTAATTTATAATTTATTATGATAAAAATTATAGACTCTTTCAATCAGTTTTTTCTCAAATTCTATACCACATGGCGTTATTCATAATGAATCAAAGTTTTATTAATTTAAACGACTAATTGATAATTAATTTCTGAAATTAAATAATGATATCTTATAATTAAAATCTGAAGTATTATAATTAAATAATGCATTGTCATCGAATATTTAAGAATAGAATATTGAAATGTAAGCAATTTCAAACCGCTAGCCCATCAAAAATCATGTATAAAATTCAATCCTTACAAACACAAAACTAGTCAAGTTGAACAAAAGTGTGTAAATCTGATGCGATAGATGCGAATAGAATAACAATCTGATTGTCATTCTATACGCATTCCTATTTATTTATATTAAAAAGTTAGTTCAATTAGTGCTGTAAACTTATTCAATCTCAGTTTGAGCATTCTCTTAAAGCTAATACTTGTATCCCTAAATCTTGGAAGACCAATATAAAGGAACTGAGAAACCTGTTACTTAATTATACAAACTTCTTTCTGACGAACACTTTTTAAAGAATCAGTGTCTCCAACACGAGTCATTTACGAAACTTCTGCAAGTTGAGCTACGCTCTTTGCATACATTAGCATAATCTTCATGAAGCATCTAGAAAATGAACACATGCAATTTAAGCGAAATCTTATTCAAGGAAGTTTTAATTTAAAAATTTTAAAACTCTTAATTAACATCTCTCTTGCCTTCAAGATTAAAAATGATTTGTTTTTATAGTTTATTTCATAGCTTATAATACTTTTTTTCTTTCTAAAGCTGACGCAAGAAACTAGCTTTGCGCTTTTTTGCACCTTTTTTAAAAATAAAGTTCATATTTGTTTTCACGAAGTTGTAAGGAATTGTAGAATACAATTTAGTAATAAAGTAAATTTATCAGCTCACAGCAACTCGCAACACAAACGAACAGAGAACTTGCCGATAGCTTGCGGGACTCAGCACTTATATATTTAAGGAAAATTCTGGAATATTTATCCAGAAGTATAAGGAAATATCTCTAGAATTCCCTAGAAGTTAAATAAATAATAAAACACATTTTAACATTAAAACACCAGACCTTGAATTAAATGGCCATCGTCGGGCATTGGACAAGAGATAACTGTAGCCTTTTATTGGTCCAGTCACCATTGTATCCTTTTAGTGGTTAACAAAACACACTGAAGCTAACTAATAGCTAATGTTTATTTACAACAGCGTTTTAACGATTTCAAACACAACATAAACAAATAATATTACACGATGCTTATGCACTCATGACATTGCTGACACTGAAGATACAAGAGAAAAATTAATATAATAATATATATAGTGTAAATAATATAGTATAAATAATTATATATAGTGCGGTTATAGCATAAGTTGTAGTTACTGATATCCATAAAGTTACTGCATAAGATGAGGTGACAGCTCGGTGCCATGGTGATTTATGATACTGACCCCCACATAACCAAACTAACAGCAAATACTGTACCAACTGAGCCACTGAGACTGCTGGTAAGGTTATTTTGTGTTGTGATATCTTCCAGATTAATACCTCGCTAGAGGCAAGAGACATTTCCAAGAATGTTAGAATTGTAGTCTTCTGTTAATATACAGAGAAAAGGCTTTTGATTCAAGAAAAATTATTTGTCAAAAAAGAATTTTCATTCGTGTCGGAATTCTGAGACAAACCCTTGGAGATATTTTGAAATCTACCATCGTCTATGGAGTTCATTTTTTTATAGTTCTAAAATGTAACATTTTTAGAGTTTACTTACTCAACTTACTATATATATATATATATAATGTATTCGTTGTTGTAGTCGTTAAATAACAAACAGGCCGAGTTATTAACTAATTTTCCTTTATTATGGGAGAGTGACGGAAAGTACGTACATCTTGGTTCAAGGTTTAGGGTCAGGGGTTGACTTGGTCAAGTCAGGCAGGGATTTAACAGATAGACACGTGATCAAAGTGAAGGGAATAATAACTATTTTTAGTATATTACGTAAGTGTTTTAGGGAAAAGTCTGGAAAAGAATTCGCTTATTTCGAGATTTATGTTGGCGCGTGGAAGTAATTTGAATATTCTTTTAGTAATAAATATGTCAAAACGAGAGATTTAATATACCTCCAGCGCGGGAAATAGAACGAAACTGGAGTTTAAGAAAAGTGATTTTGGAATACATTAAGATTTTAAAATATATAATATTAGAATTTGATATAAAACTACGTGAGATTATTACATACATATATATATATATATATATATATATATAGTAAACTTTCTTTAATACGAAGCTCGTTACTTCGAATTCTTTATCGGTGCTGATACATTCCTATTTATTTCAATGATAAGAGTGTAAAAAAAAGAAAGCATTGCCTACTACGAATTTTCAAAGTACAAATTCCTACAGCACAGCAATCAAAACCAACAGAATTCTTTTCTAAACAAAATTTATATTTGAGATTTCATTTGCAATCTCCCCTAATACCAGACAAATCAACGGACTCTTTCAATGAAAGTAGTCAATTTAATTTATGTCTATTGTAATAAATTGAACTGAATTTTTGCAATATATTCATGAATGAGAATTACATTTTATTGTTATATATTCTGAGACGAAAATTCAAGGATAAAAGAATAAATCAATTTTTTCTTAAATTTTTTGTGATAAAAATTCACGAAAGAGGGAATATGAATACATACTTAGTCCTGAAGGATTAGTGTAGTAAGAAACGTTGCAATTACAGTTAAATATCTTCAATCATTTAAAAGTTGAAATTTTTTTAAATAATTTAAATGAATCTGAAATTGTATTAAAAAAGAGACCTACACCGTTACAATGAAAAGCAGTGTTTCCCAACGTGAAGCCCATGCTCCACAGGGGGGCAAATCGAAAATGGAAAACGAAAAAGAAATGACTGGATATAACAAAACGGGGAGACTTCAGATTGAAGCTAACTAAATTGGAACCTAACATAAAATCTCTAAGCAACAAGCATCAGGCGCAAGGATCTCACAAAATTTAAATAATAAATAATTACTAATAATATAGAAAAATCTTTCTTTAAAATTATTTCAAACTTGAATGTCAGTTCTCCATTATATGTTTAGAAAATTTACTTACTGTGTTTCTCAACAATTTCCTAGTGATTCAACATAAAACAGTAATGGCGAACCTTTTTGATAAGTGGATCAAATTTTCTTAATTGTTTCTCTTAATTACCAGCCCATGGGTCACTAAATCAGTGACGTCACTTGGAAAGGAGGGGAGGGGGGGGGAGAGTGTGGAAAAAAGGGTACCAATAATTTGAAAACACTGAAATTTTTTTAACAGGTAGACTTGACAGTTGTCCCTTTTTTATTCTCACTTCTAAAATCTTCTAAAAAAATTGTTCCTTTTTGTTTTATAATATTAGATATTTATACTTTAATTTAATAATATTTTCGATTATCTATTCTCTCTATTATGATACAAAAAAATAAGTTTAGAAGAATCAACTCGGGGGTCCTTTTAAAAGCCTTCGTAGGTCATAATCTGACGCGCAAGTCAATGGTTAGCCACCGCTGTCCTAAAACCTATAATTTAAGTGTCTTCAGTAAAGAAGCTATTTTTGAATATTAAAAATTATGTGTATATGTTACATAGGGGTCTCATGAATTTGTGAAAGGCTTAGGTTGGATATGGCACAAAAAATGGTTGGGAAACACTGGTGTACAGCTAAAGTATTTAGCTTATGGCATTTTGATCCATGATACTAAATGGGTGATACTTTTTATCCACAACGACGTACTGTAGTACGTCGTTATGGCACTTGAGCGGTGTACTTTAGCCGATTATTGTGTTGATAGTTTCGTCGGGATAAAATACTCTGGCCTCCAAAAGCTAAGGTATAACCGGTTTTCTGCGTCTAATTTGCAAATGAATGAATATAGAAACAACAAAATTTGAAGGAAATGTGCACTAAATAGTTATTTATTGAATGCGACCATAGAAATTTACATAAGTTAAACGCAAAAATGATTTACAGCAAAAAAGCACTCTTGGTGGAAAAGTCCATTCTTGGAGAAAAAAGTACATCACAGTTTTATGTGGTAAAATGTCATAGAAACATTACAAAAATTGGTTCTAATAAGGAATATGTCCACCCCTAACTTGAATGCATTGGAGGCATCGAATTTTCGTGCTGTCAATTAAGTTGTAGGACACAGAAATGGGAAGCGAAGACCAGACACGGAGTAAACTTTGTTCCACTTCATCTAACGACCTTGGAGGAGGACTTAAAGCAGCAACTTGCCTTCCAAGATAGTCCCAAAGATGTTCTATCGGATTCAGGTCTGGAGATTGAGTTGGCCATTCCATTCTCTCCAAGCCGTGGTCCTCAAGATAGTTCTCAACAACCACAGCTCGGTGAGGTCGTGCGTTATCATCCATTAGAATGAAATCATTACCAATAGCACCGGCATATGGGCTGACATATAGATCAAGGATTTCATCCCAATATGTCACACCAGTCAGAGTTCCTCCATGGAACACATGAAGGTCAGAATGACAACCGAGTGAGATCCCTTCCCAAACCATGATCCCACCACCTCTGCAACTGTGTCTTTCAAGAGTGTTGGATTGATGGTATTAATACGTTGTTCCCTCCAGATCGGGAGACGCCCTGAATCGCTCTCCAGTGTGAATGTGGACTCGTCTGTAAAGAGTACAGAAGCCCATTGCTGTCTGGTCTAGGAAACGTGTTCTATTGCCCAACATAAGCGGGCCCTTCTCTGTCGTCCGTTGAGGGGACACACACAACTGGTCGCTTTGCATAGAAACCTGCATTGTGAAGGCGTCTTCGCACCGTAGGAGCGGAGATTCTTCTCCCTGATGCTACAAAGTGGTCTGCAACGAGCTGCGGCACAGTAGTGTTTCTTCTCCTTCGGGCCGAAAGAGCTAGAAAACGGTCTTCTGCAGGTGTTGTAACTCGTGGTCGGCCTGAAACATGTCTTCTGGACACAGAATCTTCGGACTGATATTGATCCCAGAGTCGTTGGACCACACTGCGAGACACATTGAGACGTCTAGCAGCATCAGCCTGTCACAACCCCATTTCCATCCATCCGACCGCTCGCCACCTTAACGAATCGGGCAAACGACTTCTTCAAGACATTTCTAGACTCTACTGGCTATTGTCAACGAAATTGGTAACAACAGTTGAAAGTCAACACAACTTACACAGGAAATTACGAAAACTTGATATTTGCATAATTTCTCTCATTCAAAAATACCTAATCTTTTCTATAAAATAAAAGTGGTAGCTATCGTTTTTGTATAAGTGTTTTTATAGTTCGTTATTATCATTCACATAAACTATGAATTTTATTGTTACTGCCATTTTTTATGGTGAGCTTCGAAAAATATGTTATACCTTAACTTTTGGAGGCCAGTGTATTACTTGATTGTAACCATTCTATCTCATAAAACTCTTATCACTAATTCTCAATTAATTCACGAAATTCTACGAAATTAAAAAGATTTGAGCATTTAAACAATTTTATCGTCGAAATTATAGAGACCTTTCTTCTCAAATTTCAAAATTTACGTCATTAAATTATTACAATGTTTTTAAATGAAACAAATCTGTACTGTGATGTTGAAAATTAATACCATTTAACTCATCATTTAAAAACTCCTACATTTCCATATTGCCAATTCTAACTACAGAAAAGACCAATTCATGATAGAAATAATAATTTCCGATTCCAAGCTAAGTTTGCACTTATTCTTGATCCAAATACCACTGTTACCATTTTCTCTTTGACAGATTGCAGATGAAAAGTGTCGGAATAAGTCTTTCTGAAACGCAATCTAAATACGATGCGAGTGCAAAATTAATCTTCAGTTAATATTGGTTTCCAATATTGGCTTCAAAATATTGACAATCCTTTCATGATATGTTTACATACCTTCTGATGGCTTTTCAATCTAGAAGTGGAAGGCTGCATGCATTTTTCAGCAGTTTACGAAATTCAGAAGAGGCATTTATCGATTACTTGCTATTTGTAACGGATGTTAATTCGGAGTTTGCTCAAGTCATCCGTGGCGTTCTTGTGAAGTGGAGATTTTTTTAAAATTAACTTTCTCGAAAATATTGAATTTTTTTAACCGAGAAAAATGAAAAATGAGAACCCCACCACTAATTCTAGCACAAAAAATAAATTTTATGTGCTAAAATTACAGGTGATAACTAATATGATGGACTATTTCAAAGCGATTTATGTATAGAGGAATAAATACAGATTATTTCATTTTTTAGATTTTGTAAAGTGAGATTCCATTGCAGATATTTTGTTTTCAAAATATATTGTATACAACCCGATATTTTGTATTTTACATTTAACCGCCAGTTTCTCTCATCCATCATCATCTGAAGAACCTAACATAGGTTTATAGTATTACAATACATTTCTGCTCTTAAATTGAAGTTTATATTAATCGCTTTGTAAAATTAAATACGATATGCATGTAATGATTTCAATTTTTCCTAGTTTTAAAAACGCTTCTTAATTTTAATTCATTAGATCATTTCTACTTAAGCTCTAGTATAAAAATAACTGCAACTGTAACTAGGAGAAGTCCGGATTCAACCAGATCTGGCGAGCGGGACTTTTCCCTTTTCGAAATAGTATACAAAGTTGCCGCGATCTTGTAGCGTTCTTTATTTTCGCAATGTAATTCCTTTCCGTCAACACGCTCCATTTGCGTGTAAGTCTCATTAATGGCCATGGAGTGGAATTTACTTTACTATTAAGATTTTACTATTAAGATAACTATTAAGTTCATATAATCTTCAAAATGGATAAATCGAAACTGAAATGAAGCATTGACTGGATCAACGACTGTCTGTTTATTAAAGATATTTGCTCTACACATCACGTAACGAAATATCATTAAAGGATTCTATCGCCCCCAAGTCCTATTATGCTGCCTCATCGTGGCGGGGGGTGGCCCTGGGTGGAATGGGCGACGTACGTCTGGAGTTTTTTCTCCTGGCAGGGTCACCCAAGGCGTGAAGGCCGTTCCATTATACCCAGATAAAGCATAAAGGCAATGGACAAAGTCAGACTTCTTCCCTCGGGCGTCCAAGGTCTAGTGCCAACAGAAGCTGCACTCTCCTCCTTTACCATGAATCGTTCGCCTATAGTTTTGACTTCTTTGAAAGTCCTGCGCTGGTTCGTGATTTTCTGTGGGCGAGCGGACTCTTGGACTTGGTCAAGCTGAGGACTAGAACAAGTGGAATAAGAAACAACAACAACACAACAAATGATTCTATTTTACTTTTCGTCCCAAGCCAGCAGTAAAATCACATTACTGTACAAATACATTAAGAGATTTCTGTCATTGGTCTATTCGGTTATCCGTCACAGGCCTGTCCAGACACTTACGATTAATCGAAGTTTTACTGTACTTATCGAACGGGCCATGTCTAGAAATTGATAGAAATTCATATTCATTATTTTAGAGTCGGTATAAATTTTTTAAGAAACCAAGTCAAAATAAATTTTCTTTAAAAAAATTTTATATCACTGCATTTAATATTGAATAATGCTTAAAAGTAGTGTTCAATCTGTAACGTTTTCTATGTGCTTTATGAAATGAGACGTTTATAAATTTTTAAGAGTTTTGTCTATAGTTTTCTCTTGCGGTTCATAATGCTCTATATTTTTAAGAATAAAAAGTATTTTTAAATTAATACATCAAAAGATAGCAAATATATATGGTAAATATTTGAAGATAAAAATTGTAATTCAACGCAAATATTTTTTATAATAAAAAATGTAAAAAAATTAGGATAACTTATTCATATAAATAAATTCCCATCACAAAAATAAGTATTAATGGTGTATGTGGAGTTTACGGTACCCACTTACTTCGTTCCTCTTAGGATCGCCAACTCTTTGCCGCCAAGAACGGCGATGAGAGAACATTTGTTTTGGATGCGTCTAGATATTTTTAGCGAATGACAAACGCGCATGCGCACAAATTGATCTTTTCATCAGTGTTTTGCTGATCAGGCTATATTGCGCCAGGTTTCGATTGGACTGTTTTGTTCATCTCTTTGATGTGATTGGTCGATAAATTCGAATTTGAATAAAACTTCGTTTGGAATTCTTCGGATTGAATATCGATTCAGTACCGTGTATGTTATTCTGTGTATTTCGTTTCTCAATGAATAAGCAAAGCTGCGAGTATTCCGCTATGCTTAAAGCGAAGCCGCTGATATTTTTAAGTTAAAAAATTTGCCCGGTACACGCTTGAAATGCCGCAGGCATTGCGTGAGGAAATTCTAGTTTTAGGATTTTTTTTAAAAACTTATATTCCTAACATTCAATGAAAAAGCGAGGCTACTAGTTTCCTGCTATGCTGAAAGCGTAGCCGCTGATGCTTTTTTAAGTTAAAAAAATTTACCCGGTACACACTCGAAATGCCGCAGTCATTGCGTGCTCAATCGCTTGTTTTCAGGTGACGCATACGCAAGAGAGCAATAAAAAGTTCACTGCACATCCAAAACAGTATTTGGCGAAGGCGGTACATGTGGGTACCGTAAACTCCACATTTACCATATTAACCCATAATGAAGTAGATGATACACAATTGCTTAGAAATTTGCAAGTCCGGAAAAAGATTTTTTTAAAAAAGCCATTAAAATCTTTCTAAAGTGATAAAAAGCATTTAAGAACCTTTTCAATTTTCGCTTTTTCTCTATGCTGGACCTAAATTTCCAGAAGTTTCATTTATTTATAAATAACCTAAATAATCCATTAAGTATATGACAAATATTTTAATTTTTCAGCTTTAGTATATTCAATTTTCATGCAATCAGTTTTGTGGTACATTTCTTTTTGAAGCAGCAATTTTTCTTTTCCATAATTAGTATTTATAAAGATGATATAAATGTAACAAATTGTTTAGCTTCCTTTCTTTTTAATGTATATGCTTCTTCTTTGATATTTACATTCTTTAAAAAAATATAGATTATTCGATTGGTAACAAATGATAAAAAAAATATGTTCTATTTCGATTCTTTTAATAAACATTTTTGACACCTGAGCTATTTTTATATCTGTAGGTCAAAATTAAGGATAATAAATTGTGAAGATAATGAGTTTTGTACTTTACATTCGGCGGGAACATGGCAATTCTTTTACTATCATTTTAGAATACAATTTTTAAAGGTAAAATCAAACAATGCATTAACATTTTGTTACAATATTGCACATATTTGAGAACGCGTGCTTAAATTTAACAAAAATTTTGAAAAAATTTTGATATCAAAGAAACTACATGGAATGTCACTCGATTTATTTATAATTGTTGCTTAGAAGAACTTTTTTTATAGATTTACAATTCAAAATGAGTAACAATTAATAGAGTTTTTGGCTTCTATTATATCTATTAGTGTACTCGTATTCATAGTTGATGAAATTTCTTTTTGTTTGATTACTGTGTCAAATACTTTCAGACGTAAGCATAATACTCATTTTATATTTACTAAATGGGTACAAAATTTTATTTTTGAATTAATAAAGTCGTTAGCATGTTAGTGAAAGTTTATTGAAATACTTCCTTAAATTATACTCTTTTTTCATACTTAACTTAATTACAATGGCAGAAATTCTACAAAACACTGCTTAAATTAATATTAGACTAAACTATTGCTAAAATCAATAAATAAATAGCAATTAGAATCAGTTTATCACGTTTAAAATTGTTTGCTATTAAATTTGGTAGTTCTAGAAAAAATGGCATTTCATACAAATCTAGAAGATGCAGATAGGTTCATAAACATCTACAAACACTTTTTGTATTCGTAATAGAGATATAAAAACACATTCTACATTTACAAACCAAGAAACAAGATAAATCTATGTATTTGAGTGTCAGATGAAAGCCAAAAAGAATAATCAAAATATTCATTAACTTGAAGATTTTTTTATCCTTGAATTTTTTATGACATCCTTATCATCAAAATTGCAATCCATTTTGAAAAAAAATATGTATTGAATCCTAAGAACAGGAATTCATGGCTAATCTATGTTCATAGAAATCTAAGTTCAGTTTCGATAAAATCAAAAAATCTTTCAAAAATGTAGTAAAATGCAGAAATGAGTGGATCAGTAATAAATGGTCAATTATTGTGTTTAGTTTGGAAACAACTTATGCATAAATAAACATAGGTGCATTTGTGTGTGTTCGCATGCGTGATTAAAAATTAGAAAATGTCCCCCATCTCCATGTTTGGGAGACAGAAAAAAAATGTTCAACATTTATTTGAACATTTTCAAAATTATTATCTAATTCTTAAATAATATTCTTATATTAAAAAGAAAAATCATTTTTCTGTCGAAAAAATTTTATTCTACGTATGCCGTCAGTAGTCATCAATATAACATTTAAAAGTTTGAATTTTAAAACTTTGTATTTTGAATAAAATTCTGTTTACCTCTTTTTAAATTCAGATTCTTTTTACAAATGATTCAGAAGGGAAAGGCAAAATGCAACATTTTTAAAAACAGAAAACATTCTACTCGACTAAATAAGGCAGTTATGCACAAAAAATGAAAATAGAAATTATTTCCGAGTAATTCAATGTATAAGGACGGAAGGAAAAAATAATCGGAAGAGATAGAGAAAAGCACGTTCATCACCCACGAGCAGACATCCACACTGAAAACGGAATTAAGTATTAGTAAGTTACATTTGCATTTGTGCTAGACAAAATATATTCAAATTTTTTTGGAAAAGGGAGGCTAAAAATTATTATCTGAAGTACATCCATCAAAAATATTTTTTGAGCACAATATATAGGGTACGCTAACATATATCCATTTAAAAGAAATATTCAGAAATAGAATTTCTATCTTAAGAAATTTGTTTATTCCATCTTCATTTATTTAAATTAGAAACTGGAATAAGAATTAGAATTACTTATTCGGAAGTTAAAGGATTTTGCAGAGGTTGTAGCACTATTCATCGGCGGAATTAAATAAAATAAGAGTAATAAGAATTTGTTATGCATATGCGAAAGGAAATGGGAATATATATATATATATATATATATATATATATATATATATATATATATATTCGGTATGTACTTAGAAGGCACATTCGGTAAAATACATTACATTTGGTTTAATGTACGAGGCATGTTTTTCAGGAAAGTACCGTTTTGAAATTCGGCCGCTGCAGCGTTCCGAGCATGCGCGTTGAGTATCTGCATCAGTTGGCTAACCACAGACGCCATTACGGAAGAATTCGACCGTATTCAAGTCTGTTTGTGAGTATTAAAAATGCTTCGGTCAATTGAAAATCCCGCCGACTGTGAAATACAGTTTGTCATTCGTTTTCTTAGTGCAAAAGATGTGAAAACGGATGAAATTCATCGGCAGATCAGTGAAGGAAACAGAAGCGGGCGACCTTCTGTCATAACTGAAGACTTGGTGCAGAAAGTTGATAGAAAACTTCTAGAGAACAGACGTTTCACGATTTCATCTTTATATAATGAGTGTCCTCAAGTTTCAAGAAGTGTTCTTTATGGAATTGTTACAGCACACTTAAATTATCTAAGTTGTGCTCACTATGGGCAGGCAGCAGATTTCTATGAGGATGGAATTCAAAAGCTGGTTCTACGGTACGACAAATGCCTTAATTTTGGTGAAAATTAAGTTGAAAAGTAGATTAAAATACAGGCTTTCATGTAAAAAGAAATTGATGAAAAAGTACATTTTTGTGTTTTAATTTCAAAACGGTACTTACTTAAAAAACAGTCCCCGTACTTACTAAAACAAATGTAAAAGCTACCTGATTAAAAATTAGCATTAAATTAGTAAGAAATCTTTTTTCCATAATTTAGTTCTTAATATTCAAAATAAAATTGAGATATTGCTGCATATTAAGGAAGTAAAAGTCGAATAAAAGAAAAAAAATTACAAAAATGATTTTATAGATATTTTTTTAGACTTGAAAGGAAAGATTTTATAATTTTACGAGTGTCTTTAAAACTAATTTTATTTTATATAAATTTTCCTTATATATTGTATTATTACGTATTAATTTTGTAATATTTTATATTAATTCTAGTTTATATTTAAAAACTGATAAAACTATTTTCCGTACTTTCAGAGGAACAAAGAAAATTGCTTTCAAGTGGTTCATAATCTCTTAAAAACCTATAAGCCTTTCCTTCCAAAATATTTTTCTGAAAGTAAACCTGAAAGATTGCTCTGTAAGCATATATTTAAATTTTCATACTAAACTTTAATTACTGTAATGTATTTTCTTTACATGTTATTAACCCTGCTGTTCTATTCGGGTCTAATACGTTCCTCAGCTTTTTATAAAAACGATAGTATAGAGATATTTTACAGATACTTCGTGACTTTGTCAGTGAGGGTTATATGCTATTTCTCTGAAAAAGATTTTTTGTACTTATTTTTGGTTTATTTTTTAAAAATGTATTAATGTATCGTTCGGGTCAATTTCACCGATTCTGTTTTCCCTTTATTGTACTTAAAAACTTGCACAGTATATAAATAATTCAACAGGAAACGACATAAATTAATTCCTGAAAAGTCATCTAACGTGTTTTGAATAAGTAGACATGTTCAGTCAAGGTCAAAGAGAACGATAACTATGTCACATGATACGATATCTCCACTATCTATAGAGATGAATATTCCAATATATATAGAGAAATATTCATCTGTAGAGTGCATATCGAATCATTTTTTATGTTATGAGTTGTATGAGAGCACAAGACACATAGAGAAATATCAATAACTCTTGGCACTAATGACGAGAAAAAATAAATCATAGCGATTCGCAAATATTTGAGTGACACTGAAGCGGCTCAACTTTTAGAAATACCTCATTGCGAAATGGAAGACGTTTCTGAACATGAAAATCACACAAGTGAGGAAAGTGAAATTTCTGATTATAATGGCATATTGTTGTTCAAACTGTTCATAATGAGCAGCATATTCAGCAAATTTGTCGAAAAGGTCGGGGACGTTGACTTCAATTCCCCGATAGGTAGTAAGAACCTCTGTAAATGCCTCATTCCAACCATAAGACTAACATTGTGGGAAAGCAGCATTACATGTTCGTAACACTGCTCCCCTCTTCAAAGACTGACGTTCTGGCAGTCTTATCATATACATCCATTATTAGTAGCCCGGTATGGAGCTAGCCGATTTATGTGAATGACCTTTGGCTAGTCGTTGGGAGACCTTTGAACTCTGTAAACAACATCGTTCAGTTTCATTACAATAGTATAGGGTCCTTCCCAGTTCTATAGTAGCTTCGGACTCAGACCTCTCTGTCTCTACACCCAGACTAGATCACTCTCCTTGAAATTGTGGTCCGTTGCTCCAGAGCCGTAACGAGTCTTTATTTGCTCACGGCCAGTTTAATTCGCTTTCTGGCAAACTCATGTACATTTTTCAATCGTGCCTCTAAATTATTTATGTATTTATTCGGCGAGGAAGGCGTATCAGTCGGGCATCCAAAGAGGATATCACAGGGCAATCGAAGCGTTCGACCAAACAGCATCACTGATGGAGTCCATCCAGCCACTTCATGGACAGCGCTTCTATAGGCCAGGAGAAAAAGTGGCAAATATATATCCCAATCAGGGTGATTCTTCGAAACAAATAAAGAAGGTGATTTAAAATCGTTCGATTAAACCTCTCAACCATCCCATCAGACTCAGGATGTAAAGTTGTCGTTTGAGTTTTCAGAATTCCCAAAATATTACAAAGCTCAGTAAAGACCGCGGAATTAAAATTTGTATCTTGATCTGAATGCAATATCATAGGTATTCCATAACGTGAAATCAGCTTCGAACGAGTTCCTCAGTTACAGTCAAGGCTTCCTGATCTGGCATGAGAATTGATTCAGGCCACTAGGTAAAATAGTCCATTAATACTAGGACATACCAATTGTCCTTTGTCGTCACAAGGAAAGGTCCTAAAATATCCAAAGCCATGCTTTCGAATGGTGCGTCTACATTATTGCGCTGCAAGCGACCTTTAGTTCCTGTTTTGTTTCCTTTTCGGGCTTAGAAAGCGTGACAATCTCTGCACCATTTTTTACCGTCGGTACGAAGTCGATCCCAATAGAATCGCTCTCGGGTTTTACTTAAAGTTTTCATGACTATTACCCTCCACTTACCCTGTCATGAGTCTCTCTTAGAACTTCATAAATTCTGCTCTTCGGGAGAATTCGTTGCCATCTACAAGAGCTTCCATCATCACTCTCCCATTTCCGATATAGAAAACCATCCTTAAGATGTAAGGACTCTCAAAAACAGCCCAATATCTTTTTGATACAGTACTCTCGGGAGCAATTTCTTGCCAAGATGGTCGATCCACCGGATTTACTTTCTTCTCTAGAATTGGTTTAATATATGGATGTTGTTGCTGCGCGTTTTGTATCTCACTTGAAGACCAGGAATTTATCGTAGTAGTTGTTACAATTTTCACGGAAGTATCTGTTTCTATTCCGAACTTTTTCTCGGAATTTGAAAAATGTTTGCAGCTCTCTTTACAGGGTTTCGGGAAAGGGCATCTGAATTTCCGTTAGAGGTTCCTCTACAATGCTGGATTTTGAATTCATATTCTTGATGTCTTTGGATCCAGCGAGATATCTGCCCTTCAGATTCTCTAAAATTTAAAATTCAAAAGCCGTCTCAAAGAAGCGTGATCAGTTCGGAAAAGAAATTTTCGTCCACAGAGGTAGTGATGGAAGTGCTCTATAGATTTAACAATGACTAGTAATTCCATGCGTGTGACGCAATAATTTCTTTCTGGCTTACTCAAGCTCTTTTTGAAGTAAGCGATGATACTTTCTTCGTTTACAGTTTCCTGGGATAGCACGGATCTTATCCTTTCACTACTAGCATCCTTATTCAAAATGAAATTTTTGTCAGTCCGGGAATAGGCCAAAACAGGATCATTTCATATGAAATACATTTCTATGCAAGCAGGAAACATTTCTTAATAAAATCATTAATATTTCCGCCATTTATCTTCTCCAAATGGATTGATCAAACGGAAATCAAAATATTAAAAAAATACATATGGTTTAATCTTCAGGGGCTTATTTCCGAAGAAATGTTTCTGGTGTCTACTTTAGACAACAAAACACGTAGTTCCATTTCCCTTCTAGTTCAGAATCTACAACGCAAGAATAAAATATCTATAAGACAATAGAAAAACAGCGTGAAACAATTTCCAATAGGGATCTCACTTACTTTTTGATTGTACAGCATGTCGACGTCATACATTTTGCACTGGTCTGGAGAAAAATATTTAATATGTTTTTGCGTAAGTAGAAAATGCACGTGTCGGCTGCTGGTATTAGAATCTGTTTCGTCGAACAGTGAACCGAAATTTATCATCGAATTCTAAGCGGAAATAAGGCATGGTTGAATTTCGAAAGATATTTTCACTGCTGGATATGAATAAGTTTCATTGATACGTGTATAGATACCAAGATCACTGTTACATCAAAGGATGGATTCAATATTAGAATATTTTAAAAGCCATTTTATTTTTGAAGTTTTCTAAGACGTCTTACAGCTAAAGTGAAAGCGGTGAAACTTAAATCATGATAAAAAAATACCAAACACTTTTTGCAAAAATATATATTTGAATAGAATTTTTTAATCCAAATTAAGAACTTCTCTTTGATTCACTACTAAATAATAACTCAAAAAATTTTAAAATGTGCAGCAATTTTTAACGTAAAAGTTGACAAATGGAAATATGGAACCAAAAAAATTCGATCCCTTACTTAAGAATTTTTGATGTATGAAGTGAAGATCATTTTTGCAACGCCATAAATTTTAAGCACTTTTCACTCTTTTTAACTTACTAGTGTATAAAGTGAAGGTCAATTATGCATTGGCATTCATTTCAAGGAATTTTTACTCTTTGTAACTAACCATTTTTTTG
>BGPR01000348.1:0-20336 GCA_013235015.1 Araneus ventricosus
GCAAGCTTGCACTCTTGTCATGACAAATTTGTGGCAAGCTAGCTGCAAACTAAAATTGCTATCTGGGAGCTTGCTACTTTTGAAATGAAAAAAAAAAAGCTTTTTATCTAATATCAAGAAAACGAAACACGATAAAAATTTTAGGCATATTCAGAGACTTCTATTTGGCACTGAATAATGATGTAGATGGTTTCTAACTTCACCAAGAAATATTATATATGGTAATTCTACTACCAGACAAAGTCACCAGACTAACTTACTTGAATATGAACGAACAGGATTGCTGCAGATTTTCCAAATCTTTCAGTAGCGTTCAATATTTTTCCGATTCCGCCAGTAACTGCATCTTCTGGCGGAAGAAGTTTTCTAAACCGAAACTTATCAAAGCATATCTGCAATCCACAACCCAGGTAGCAAATAGTATTGTCTAATATCATAAAATTCGAAAAAATAATATTGTACAATATTTCCCCAATATTGAAACAGTGTAAAACGTAAGCCTTTTTTCAATACTGTACAATGTTTTTTTTCATAATAGTGAACAATGTCATATAATACTGTATAATATTATACCATTTTAAATAATATTGTACTATACTAATAATATTATATAATATTGCATAATATAACAATATAGTGAATATTTTCAAAATACATTTTAGAAGCATGGAAAAATACAAATCACTTAATTCCTAAGCTTCTGGGTAATACTTTGAAACACTCCTACTTACAGCGAGCTTTGAACCCGGGACTTTCCGCATACCAAACCGGCACCTTATCACTGGTCCAGCTAGACTTGCATCAGAGAGCGTAAATGTTGATAATAAAATGTAGTTACAGAGTTCGGATCTCTACGAAATTTCATGCACATTAACAATTAATACGGATAGTCTTTTTAATTAAATTATCTTTTATCGTTACAATTTCGAGTTCAAAATGAAATTAGAATTCAAAGAGGAATCAATTTTAGCTCTTATATCTAAGTTTGCTAATTTAATAAATTAAGGCAATGAGGTTTAAAAGTAATTATAATAATATGTTTGAAAGATTTTAAAACAATTTTGAAATTTATTTATTCCTCTTTCATGCATTACGAGACGCCTTTAACATTTATGATTACAGTATTGACAGAAAATCAAATACAAGATTCGCAACAATAAATCATGTGCATATTTTAACGATAAGAATAACATTCAATTTTTTTTTCACAGAACAATAGATAATCCATATGTGAGAGTTATTTTATGGTTAACTTCATTAGCTGAATCCGGCCCGCCTTTTATATACAGTAAAACAAAAAGATTGAGTAAACATTATTATTCAAATGAACATTTTGTAAAATATTTTTTCGGACATATGATTCAAAGTTGATTAATATAGTGTTAAAGTATCATCATGCTGCCACCTTTCGACGGTAAGAATAATTTCACCTTAAAATATTGAACAATGCTGATAAATGTAGAAAATAAAATATTGTATGCATTGTATTGCACAGTATGATATAATATTCATCATTTTAAAGAATAAATATTCCAGTGGAGTTTTTTTGAAATAATAATAATTTAGTATCTCGGAAATCCTCATACATACAATACAATAATTTGTTACGTTATTCGGTGTTCCTCTGTGCTCATAGCATTGTGAATAACATTGTGCGAACATTATATAATATTTCTGTGCTACTGCGGAATATCCCAAGAGGGAGTAGTTGGGTTAACAACCATGTCAATTGAAGGGTATCTTCTGCAGAACATTGAAATCGAGAAGAAATTTTATGGATAAAAAGGCAAGAAAAGTTAATTTTGGAGCAGAACTTTTAATACTGCTTTATAATAAAGTCAACTATTTTTAAAATAAATTTGTTGAATATATTATTTTAGATTCAGTTACATCTATAATCTTAAATATATATGAAGTTGAAACATTCTTGCCTTTATATTATAAAGTCATATTTTAAAGTTAAACATGCACATTTGTAAGTGAAAGTTTGTTTGGCATATAGAACATAGACATAATAGAATAAAAAAAATACGTTGGTTATGTGCGTTGAGTGGGGCGCCATATTGTTGCTTTGCGAAATTGGTAAAGTTATATCGGGATGCCTCTGTTACGAAGCATTACAGATAAAGAATTATTCTATTGCATTTCCTTTTAGGATTAATTCGTACGACAATGGTTTCTTTGTACAATTTTAAAAATGTTAAAAGAATCAAATTAAATAAATTTTTACATATGTAAACAAAGCCGCTTCAGGTCACGTGACGGTGGCTATTGTGGATCTGATGTATGTGATGTGACGATGATGAAAACGGCAAGTTGTACAAAAAGGTGAAGAATAAAATGCTAATGTATTTAATTGCCTGAATTCTTATACAATTTCTTGGATTGATCAATATTCCAAAAGTTCCACAAAATGTAATACGGACATGTTTTCTGATTTGTTCACGAATATTAAAAGCCATGACTTAATTTGCATTACTTTAAGGGGTCTATTCTGGTACCCCCGGTTGGGTTGGGAGACGTCAATTTTTCCATTGTTAACGTGAGGAAAAAGTGACGTCTCCCAACCCAACCGGGGTTACCAGAATAGACGTCACTTTTCCCATTGTTAACGTGCGGAAAAAGTGAAGTCTTCCAACCCAACCGGGGGTACCAGAATAGACCCGTTAGCATTACACCGGTATTACGTAGTTAGGCATTTAATATAAATAAACAAAACAGAAAACACTTCCATCCAGCCCAAGAAACGAAAGAAAAACTATGTATAATTTCAAAAGTGGAATTGGCAACAGACGCGTATATTTGTCTGCTATAAATTGTTCAGAATTCAAACTTTTCTCTCAATAACAAGTATCAGATTAAGAGAGGTAGTTTTTATAATAATATCATATTTATTAAATATTCTACTTTGGAACTTTTACTTTCATTTAAAGAATGGTTTTCATGAATTTAATCCGCCCTTGCCAGTCTGTTATTCACCGTCTCTCTAGTAGCCGCAACTTGTCTTCGGCAAGTAGAAAAGAAATTAATAAAGAAATTCGTCTTCGTTTAGCTGCTGCTTATAGGGCTCTAGATTCATATGGGCTAAATGAGGGTGTCTGCAATCATTTATCAGCTATTGCTCCTTGTTCAATTTTGGACGAAAATATTATGCTTATTATTCCTTATCATTTACACTGGAGCGAGGTAACGTTTGAAAAGATAGAACTTGAAATCTCGTTCTGTTGATCTGAATATATGCACAACTAATTGAACCTCCGTGTTAATTCCAGGTCACCCCTTCTAATTTGATTGAAGTGAATGAAAAGAATGAAGTCCTTGTGGGTGAAGGCAAACCCGAAACCACTGGCTTTTGCATTCATCAAGGTGTTTACAAGAAACGGGCTGATGTAAAATCTATAATGCATACTCATATGCCTTACGCCACTGCATTGAGTAAGATTCTTAATTTTGTAGCGAATTTTTGTTTTCACTTTTGCTTTAATGTTTTTATATATATATTTTTAGAAACTAATAATAGTTTGATATTTTTTTGAGATTTGATAGCTGAAAGCTAAAGTTAGTTAAATTTTGATGCAATAAATTTAATAGTTAATATTTATAGACTCGATGTAAAAGTTATGCATGCTCTTATATCTTGCACCACTGCATTAAGATTTTTTATTGAATACCTATTTTCACTTTTTTAAAAATGTTTGAGTGTGTGTTTTAAAAACTTAAAGTTTCTTCGTTTTGAAGATTCAAATATTTATCGGAAATATTTCTACTGCTCATAGATTTGTGATTATAAGTTTGATAAGTTAATGATAATTGAGTAATTGATAACTAAGAGTTAAATAATTATACAGGAATAAGTTTAATATACAATGTTTATCTTGTATAAATTCTTCACATTTATTCATCAATGTGAAAGTACTGATGAGTAAATTCTACATAAATGTTATATATAATTTCAGTTTCTGATAAACTGCTTAATCATTACTGCAGTTAATAGGTAATGTGATTTTATAAATATAGTTCTAAATGTGTATAATTAAATTTGTAAAAAGACTTATGAACAAATTATCTATATTTCGATTTTATGTGCAGAAAGTTGAAGTTGGCTTTGAGATGTATGGTCACATAAGTTTCTTTATCTCTGTATGTGAAGTAAATTAATAAACAGGTCTAGAAATATTAGATTTTTTAAAAATATCAGTTTCTAGCTGTTACATATTTCATCCATGAAGTTGTTTCACTTGAACATTCAACATAATTTATTCATTTTAAATATATGTATGTGGAGATGTTGGACATAATGTTTTTCAAGAATTCCAGTCATTGTGGCGAGGATTAAATGCCTTATTAAAAGACCTGGCATAGTTTTAAAGTTCAAAATATATTGAAGTAAATTTTTGAGATTGAAATTTAGCTTATTCTAATCCAAGACCATTTTGGAAATAGAGCACGAATCGTGCATATCATCACTTAACAAGCAACACCACTTATCTCAATTTTTTGAAATTTCACAGATGAAGAAAATAGAAATATTCATTATTGGTTGTGAAAAACTGAGTATTTTCTTCATCTTTTGAAATTTCAAAAAATTGAGATGGGTGGTGTTGCTTGTTAAAGTGACAATAACATCAGTGAATGTCAAATTGTATAAAGGGAGTGTCAGACTAATGATATGACTTCTTATAACTTCAAAATAAGAAATGCCTTTGTTTTGCAATCCAGTAGGTAAGAAATGATAAAGATTCTGTGTTTTAAAGCAATTCCTCAAGCAACTGAACTATTACAGTAAAAGTTATAGTTTAACTTTGAAATGCATGGTTCATAAAAAGGATTTGTTGAATAAATATATAATATTCGATTTTTGCAAGCATCAAGATTTTGACTTTTATTATATATATTTTAACTTTTCTCTATATATACTGTATATTGTCACTTGTAGTATAAACGGGCTTATATCAAAAATTTAATTGAGGGCTGTGATTGCTTAGTTTTGAGGTTTTGGCTTTGTAGCCAGAGTACTCCAGGAGATTGAAACCAGTTTCCAGTGTCCTTTGTGTTTGTGGGCCTGGTGCACATTAAATGTGACGCGAGTCAAATGTCCTCCTGGTTTAGTGTAGAAGTTTGAAGACTGAGGTGCCGGCTCTGGTGTTGTCCTTATCTGATTATGGTTCAGAATTGTGAGGTATGTCCCAAAATAGCCCTTGAGTTGCTCAAAATGGGATGTTAATATAACTAAACTAATCAATTTAATTGAAATCCACTTGTTTGTACTTCTTCATATGGCCAATGGATGCCGAGTCACTAATATTGAAAAGCCAGTTGGCTGCTAACGTAAACAATACCATGAAGTGGTAATAGTTAAAGATTAGCCATTTAAGGTTTAAACGAATTTTCAATTTTATCAGAGCTTTGTCTTTGTATTTGCAAAACTTCATATGTTGTGTTTTCTCTATTTACCTAGAGCTAGATTAAGCTCTTTGGAGGCCCTTGGGTAGTGTAAGCCTTGGGGCATCCTTTCCACCTTCTGGAACATTACAAAACCAGATATTTTTTTATTGACTTTAATTTGATCTCTATATAAGCATTTAATTATGAGCTACTTTGAAGAGAGTAGGTTACAATATCTTACTTATTAAAAAATATGCAGACTTAAAATTTAATAGTAATTTTATGTAAAATCGTGAAAAAATAACTTTTATAACACAATGAAATTGCTATTAAATTATAGGATCAAACGTATTTTAAATAAGAAAGCAAATATTTTTTTTGATTATGAAACAACATATAATATAAAACTTGCAGAAGATAATTAAGAATGGTGTTCCAAAATTTAAATGATACTTGATTTTAATTTAAGTTTTAGAGGTGGCCACTATAAATTAAACGAAAGCACAAATTAAATTACTCTGAAAATACAGCCAAAAAAAAAAAAAATCTCTTGCCCCTTCCCCCAAAGTTGTGGAACCCATAGGCAATTGCCTACTTAACACTCTGCAAGCGGGAAACGTAAAATTATGTTTTTCTCGAATTACCCAACATTAAAAATTTTAATTCAAGAATTTGACTTGCATACTAGTTTAGATAAGTTGGACATGTTAATAGATGTCTGCAGATTACATTTACTTTTCCTTTTATGGTATATACATGGTCTAGTGGAAGCAAAGTTGCAGTTTTTTTATTTGAGCTTGCATCTAATTCGTATCCTGCATACAATGTGTTAATTAGCTGGTCCTGTATTTACCATATTGTAAACTTTAGCAACCATCTTGCTTTTTGGCTTTAGCATTTCTGTTGGTGAATTAAAGGGTACTGACTAATGGTTTTCAAACAAATGGAAATTTTATTACAATGCCTTCCGCACTATGAGCCACATTGTGTGTATATGTTACAGTCAATGTGATTAATCAGATATTTATTAATATTGATTGCAGCAATTGTTATTAATAACCCTCTAAAAATTTGATTTATTAATTACCGATTAATAACATTGACCATTAAATTAGTCACTTTCTATTCACAAACTGCCATAAGATTTTAACTTTTTTTTCATGTTCTTTTCTAATAAAATATATACTACAGTATAGCAACGTTTTTTATTTCTTTCGAGGGACTGTCGTAAAAGGTTGTAGGAATGAAAAAATGAATAATCAAAATTTTAATAAACAAATCATGCAAATTTTTTTTAAACTAATAATTTTAAAGTTTTTCAAGATGGTACTATTATATCACTACATATCATGGTAACAATAAATAAATTTTAAAATTAAAAAAAAAATAAATAAAACTGATGTTTCTTTTATACGATTTATGTGTACGTAGTTAGGCCATTTCATCGGAAATGGCAGAGAGGGAAAAGATGTTGCTTCCCACCCTGCTTTCTAGGAAAGTTCTCCCTTAATAGGAATGGGGAAGTAATGATAGAGTGAGAAAATTTGCGAATTTTAGAAAGATGGAAAATGCCATATAGCTATTGCTTCTTTTGCATTACATAAACAAAGTAATTTATTATTGCACTAGTTACAAATGAATCAGGACTTATGAAATGACGTATAGATGGGAAAAGTAGAAACAATGCTTTATTGTATGTACTTTATATTCATCAATTCTAATTAATTTATGTATGGAGACCAAGTTTTGAATTCGAACATAACATATATATTTTATGTATAGTGTTTTTGATATGACTTAATATGGTATCAAATTGGATATTGGAGTCACCCTAAGTTTAAATTATATAAATTGGGTATTATTTTGCAACACCATTATCATTTTAATGCTTCATCAGCTGAAGGATATTGTCTATTCATAGTTCTAAATTGGATATGATTCAGCGTATTTTTGAGATCTAAGATGATGAAAATAAAAGTATTAACCTCATTTATATGTTATGCCTTTATGGAAACTAAAATTGCCTTAATGTGAAAATTTCAAATTGGCTTGTTTTGTTCTATAAATTTTAAAATTGTTTTGTTGAAATACTTCTATTTTTCATGTGTGCACAAAATATAGTACATTGTATTCTTTTCATCTAGATGCAAGTAATATTCAATTCTGTCGTGAATTTATGGGAGAAGTTTGACTATATTGTTTACAAAAATATTCTTTAAAAAGATTTGCTTTGGTTCTTTGATGGCCAATTCTTAATTTTGTTTGAGGTGATTCATTTGACATTCAAGTTCCAATTTCTCTTCAAATTTTATTTCAACTGCTATTAAAAATGCAACAATAATTGGAATTTATCAAATATTCTGTTTTTCCTTCATAACAGTATTTGTTAATACATGAATTATATAAATAATTTAATTTCATTTTTATAATCCATTTAGTTCTTTGTAAAAATATTGTATAAGATGGCTGTTTTGACAATGATTGTTTTATTCAGCCAAGGATGTTAAATTTTTCAGCAAAATATTTTAATTAATCAGCCTTCAAGACATTAAAAGAAATGCTGTATGACTGATTAGTTTATTATTTAAATAGTGAATTTAGATTTTTGTTTGAAATAATCCACATTACCAATGCTGCATTCAAATCTCATTAGATTTCATACTGTGATTTATAACTTGAAGAATTTATGAATATAAATAATTAATAATCTAAGAATTTCAAATTTTGTTTTAGTGGAAGGATTTAAAAAATTGTTATTTCTAGAGTGTAAAGAATTTTTAGATTTCCTATATATATTTCATTTATTTATTTTATGGCTTTAATTGTAATTTACAAATATAGAAAAGCTTTATTTTGAATAAGATCTACTTTGGTATTTTTTATACAGAACAATGGGTAAATCATTTAGATTGGTAGTTTGAGATTGTTATCTAAATTTTTATGATTTGGGGTCTATTCATATTTAAAAATATTCTTTATACACTTTTTTCATTAATTAGTTTTTGCTTAAGTTATTTAATTTCCCCCCCATTTAAATTTCTTTTAAAAAACTATATTTGACTTAATATAGAAAAATCCTATTCTTTTTTTTATTGGGGAGGGAAATAATCTTTTGACATTTTGTCAACATTTTCCTTAAGACTTAATTAATATTTTAACCACAATTTTTCAATTCAATTATCAAAGTGCTTTTTTGCTATTAGTTAAACTGTTAACCATAAATTCATTTTTAATATAAAAACTCATTTTAAATTTTGTATTTAAATGCTGATGCCTTTCACACAGCTTGTTTGAAGAACCCCAAGTTAAAGATGGTACATCAGAATTCTGCTCGATTTCATAACAGAGTAGCCTACGATACTGCATACACTGGTTTAGGAGACTTTGCTGCAGAAGGTGAGCGTCTTGGAGAAGTCCTTGGACAAAACAGTGTCCTTTTCATGGGTAATCATGGAATCTTGACTGCTGCCGAATATGTTGATGTTGCCTTTGATGATATGTATTATTTGGAAAGAGCAGCAATGGTCCAGGTAAAACTTTGATTAATATTTTGAATGAATCATGCACACTTTTATTCTTCATAAACGCACAAAATGCATTCTTTTTTTCTAGATAAAAATTGTATTTAATTCTGTAGTGAATTTATCACCAAGCTTTGATTATATTGATTAACAAAGATATTTGGTAAAAGTTAAGTTTAGGGTACGGAGCCATTCCTCCTTGCTTTGCGTCGCCAAGGGCAAGATGGTTTGGCGATGTGAGGACGTTTGTTTTGGGTGACCAGTGAACATTTTATTCTTCTCTTGCGTACACAAACTGGACAAATTTTCTTAACATTGAAAAACATCAGCGGGTTCTCTTTCTGCAAAGCTGGAAACTAGTAGCTTCGCTTCTTTATTGAATGTTATGAATCTAGTTATTTTTTTGATTCCAAAAACGAGAATTCCTGCACCATGCATACACCACTGTAAAAAGAACCTTTTGCTTGAGCTGTCAGAATTTTGTAATAAGTTGATATGCTTCCAATTTTTCCAGAAACATTGTTTCATAATGAATTGCATCTTGTCGAAGAAATTTGAGAAATTGCAGTCATAATAAACATGGCTGTTGTTTAAAATACACAACTGAACTGTCAAAATTAAAACCATTCAATTCCAAACTGAATAAGCAAATTATATTAAATCGTCCAATAAAATTTAAATTGACGCATAGCTGACCAATCAAGACGAAGCTTTCAAGTGCAGAACTCCAATTTAATGATGTGTGCATCGGACACTAATTTGAATGTCACTGCACAACCAAAACAAATGTCAACATATCGCTAAACCTTTTTCCTCCTGGCGTCAAAAAGTTGGCGATGCAAAGCAAGGAGAAACGGCTCCATACCCTAAACTTAACTTTAACCAAATATTTTAATAATTTACTTCGGTTCTTTGAATAGGCAACTTAGTTTTGTGTTGGCAATGGTGTAACGACTCAAGGGCAAGGGGGGTATAGATGCCCTGGGTACCAGCTTTAGGGGGCACCATTGATTTAAAACATTACTGCATTTGTCATTTTTTAAATCAAAATATGATAAGGATAAAAATGCCTTATTCTGGTGCCATTTATGATTGCTAAGCCACTGATGATGACTAGGATAAAAACGGTGGCGTAGCTGTAACTTCTGCCACCCGAGGAAACGCATCAACATGCCGCCCTTCCTTTACAAGTTGCATATGGCACGTAAATCTCAAAATCCAGGAAGAAACATTTTATTTGAGATTTGTCGTTTGAAGCCCTAGATATCTGCATATGGATTGTGTGTGAAATTGCGCATCCATCACAGAAAAGATGGAAAATCTGAATTAATTGCATTATTTTTTTTATCTACATAATGATTGACTATTGCCACTGCTCTTGGTTATAAAATTGTTTTCTTGCATGTCACGATAGCCTTTGTGCATCAATGACGGTTTAGGCTTAGAAGAGCGGCCATTTATTCGTCAGTGGAATCTAAAAGCATTGGTGTGGAAGACTTTTAAAAGACGACAAGCATTATGAAGACACACATTTTATTGATATTTATAGATGAAAATAAATCATCTAAACAGACTGAGATTCACAGTCTTACTGCAGGAATATAAAATGAGATCAATTTCGTATTTATATACGCCCTCCTGGACGATTTGCATCTGGCATTATTGAGAGATTAGCGTAAAAAAACTACCCAAACCAACACAAAATATTTAAACAAAAAATTTTCTAGGCTAAATTTTAAAATTCCAGCTTTGAGGTGCATCGACTCGCCATTAAGAATACATGCAGGATTCCATAAAGTTTTCGTATTATTTGGAGCTTGATGCCAAACAAAAACAATATCTTAAAAAATTTGTTTTTGGTATAGAGTACTGTATTTACTTGAAAAACAAAGGGTAACTACTTCTAATAATAATTGAGTTCTGTCTAATAACATAAGTAGAATTTGAATATTAAGGAATCCTTTTTTTTCTTTAAAAAAAAAGTAAATACAGTATTCTTTCTTGAATAAACAATTGTCCTGTCTAAACATTTTTACACTTTCATGTAAAAAGAAATCGGTGTGAAAATCGAATGTATAATTGAATATTATGTTAAATATGAATGACAGTGAATTTCTGTTTTATTAAAAAAAATATCTCTGAGTAACACTTCATGTTTTTGCATTCATTTCTTAGGTTTTAGCATATAGTACTAATCAAGAAGTGAAAGAAATGGATGAAAGAGTTGTGGCACATACATCCGAACAGATTCTTGAAGTTTTGCCCCTGTATGCTAAAAGGCATTTGGACTCTGTTGTAAGACGTTTAAAATCTCGTAAGGACTTTGCATAAAATAGCCTCGCAAATCAATTTCTCCATCCTGTGATTTTAAATACCTGTTAACTATAGAAAGGTGTTGAATGTTAAATGAAACTTAATTTGATGCAATCATACTGAAGTTATTATTTAGGTAATTTTAAGAGTTAAATATTTTGAGTAAATATAGATATATATTATAATGAGTGTTTAACTTTACAATGCATTTATGAAATGTTTTATTGAAGTGTTGGTTTTTATGTTATAATGTTTATAAAGTTCTGTAAGTGCTGTGATATTTTGATCATGTTATATTGTGATTGAACTTGTATATTTCAAGAAATGTGTATTTTGAGAAAACATATAATGGAAGTGAGATTTATAGAGGTTCTAACATTTTTCTCCTGGAAAATTAAGAAGCAAAAAAAAAAAGTTTGGTACTAAAATTTATTTTTAAAAGCATTTAGGCGAGTTTAGTATTTTAGATTTTCTTATAATGTACTTTGTTTTTGAACTGGTTTTGACTGCATTTTTACCTAAAAGTGCCCAGTCACTAAATGATTTATATAAATTTTATGTGGAACTGTATAAATAAACAAGGGGTTACTGAAAGTTATTTTTTGTCAACTTTCTTATTTATATCTACACCTTATTATTGAAGAATTGCTTGAGCTGGTAGTGAGTTTAAAATTTTACAATTTATATGATTTACCCTTTTTTATGGACTACAGTTTTATGATTATAAAACATAAAATTACCAGAGTGTGGTAGTTTGTTGTAAGCAGGTATGCAGCCATTTCTGGTGTCGTCATAGAAGGTCGTTGAATATTCATGTAGTAAAAAAATATAAAGATGCATCAAATAAGAAAAGGTTGCTGAATGTGGAACACCTAAATATTTTTTAATGTTCATTGATAGAGAAGTAATTTTTTTATCTTTAAAACAATGTGCTTAACTTTTTAAGAAATACACTTTAAGGTAGGAAAAAAAAGCTTAAAAAAATTGCATAATTGGTCCATTAAGAATTGATTCTTTGAGCACAATCAATTCAAAAGTAATTTTTTTAAAAAAAAATTCTAAAATTTGCATTGGCACGCACTTATGAACTGAAATATGACATTTTATGCACTTTACCAATTCTTCCTTTGTTTCTTCACATATGATGCAAAATCTCATAGTCTTGGTTTTTATTCTTTTTAAACCAACTTTTGATGTCTTTAATGCCGTATTTATTTATGTTTTGCTTTGACCTGTTCCACTTCCAGTTAATGGAGGCTGCTAGTGACTATAACTGCTTTCTGGGCTATTCCTCTAATTCAAGTCCATTCAATATAATAGTCCCATTGATTTAAATAGTACAAGTTATGGAACTGTTTGAGGTCCAATCTGAGCGACTTTTGGACAAAAAAACCCCCACATAACCTTATTTTAAAATTATCTTAATGAAATTTGTGTAGTAAAATGCAGCCAAATAAGTTTCCTCTCTGAGGATATAACATATTTTGATTTAAAACAGTGTAAAAGATCTTAGTCTTGTTAAAATAATTGATTGATGATGCCTAATGTACACACTTGTTCTCTAACCGCATTGACATAGCGCTTTCTCATAAAAATGATTCTATAGACCACATTTACATCAACTATTTTATGGCTCAAACATTTAATCGAATTGAGTTTGATACTCAATTCTTTTAAAAATTAGTCTTATACAGGTGGAAGTCCAAATTCGTCAACTCTCTCCTGCCTTCATTGATTATTTGGGAAAATGCACACAAAACAAAATTGTTCCATTTATCCATCCACCCATTCTCTTTCAATTTGTAGCACTCTCGCTGAATCCAGATTTTCTCATGGTACCCTATATTAAAACTGTAATGAACACTTTTTTTTGCCAAATTGTCAATTTTTGTTTAGGTTTTGTGAAAGTAAATAAACCATATTTTATTGTCTCGTAAAAATTTGTTGAACATACTTTAATAATTGTAATAATCCATGATGAATTGGGTGAGCCAATTAATCATTTCGCATTTTTTCGAATCGTGGATTTAAACTGGACACAGCTGCCCTCATTTCCTTTTCTACATTGATTTTTGAGGGATACAATCCGACGTCGAAAATCCAGACTTCTAAAATCCGGAAACCTCCGAAAACCGGATGATTTTTTTTCAACTCGTGACGGGAAAAAAAATTAGCTAAATAAATTTTAAACTAGAATGCTTGAGGCAAGATATTAAATTCCAGTAATTTCTATTCATTTTAAACTACCATTTTTTTGTCTTTGCATCTTTTTTAATGTCTCTTTGTTTTAATTGTTTAAAACGTGTTTTTATATGGAGTTGTTGGAATTGATGTCAACATGTAGATTAACGTGCATCTCGATTGGTTGCACATGCACAAACATCAGAGGTGATACCAAGGTAATCATTTGCCGTTGCCTTGCGACTCCCAGGTCTGTTCTGAAGTTGCATGCGTGCTTAATTGTGACGTAACTTACCTACACGGTGACATCAGAACTTTGACATATCTATTCGTTTCAGTAAGATATCTAAAATCCGGAAATTTCCGAAATCAGGACCTTCCAAACCCACGAGCAGTCTGGATTTTCGAGGTTGTACTGTATTTGGATTTCATGACAATAACTGCTGACAACTCAATTTTACAAATGGATTAAAAATCTGAGCTTGTGTACTTACGAAATATTTCGTATAATATTTCATGGCGTCCCTGCGAGGAAGTCGAGACTCTCCAGAGTGCAGAGGTGCTTGGTTTGGGAACCACTGGTTACTCAATAATATAAAGATGCCCAAATGTTATTCCATAATTTTTGACTGAACTGCAGATGTTAACAATCGTGAGCATTATATAATAATTTTTATAATTATATAATAATAAGTTATAATTGTTTGCGATACTGATGCTAAATTTAAGGATAGCTTTTTGTCTTCATTGAAATTTCTGTCACTATTGGGAAAAGGTTAACTTGTATATTACTAGAAAATTGAAAAAAAAGACTTAAAATATTGATATATCTGCAGACAAGTCTATGATAATGGCTCCATTGAAAATTATGGAATAATGGCACTTAATGACACATTTTGAATATGATTCAAAGAGTGCTTTTATTTACCTTATTATTAACAACCGTTTTTCTCCACATCTGGTAGGAACATGTGGACTCATTTTCATATTGGATGTTAAAAAAATTAGAAATATTTATTGTTTGCGAAAATTTGAGTGTTTTCTTTCCTTTTAAAATTTCAAAAAATTGAGATGTGGTGTTTCTTGTTAAGCGACGTTTTGATTTCTAATTGCTAAGACTTCGTGGTGAATACAGGACTTTTGTCTGGGGGTTGAGGTCATAAAGATTTTTAATTGTTGTGACCTCGTGGCTTATGTAAGTCAAAACACTTTAACTTTACTCACTTTACAATAAGAATCACAAAGGACACTACAAAACTTTCGATGATTTAATGCAGGGGTGTTCCTAACCTTTTTCCCCTCATGTACCCCTTGATTATTCTTGCTTTTGTGTACCCCTACTATCATATCAAACTCCCTCCCCCACAACCATCCGTCTTTGCAAATTATTTTTAATAATTAAGATTAGCTTAAAAGTGAAATCACTCGAATTAATAACATTTGCAGAAATTATTTTGATTTTGCATTTTATTGCATTTTTTCAATGGTATTGGTTCAACGCCAAAAGCTAATGAAACCAGTGTTGTAATTATTTTGTTTTAACTTATAAGAATATCTAAAAACTACACTTCTTAATAATCAACTATTCAAGTGGTATAATGATTAAATAGTGTTACAAAGCTATAAAGTCGTTTTCCTGAGATGCTAGACTTCGCGACAAATTTGGTGACAAAGGGAATTTTCTAGAAGGACCTCAAACTTTCCACCTATTTCTACTGGTTTCATGAACTTTCTAGAGATTACGTCACTTCCTACATAATGAAGTCACTTCCTGTTGAAAAGTATAAAGGCAAGCTCTCAAGCCAAGAAGAGTCAGTTGGAATTTGACCTGCAAGCAAGCTGGTGAGTTGACAGAAACCTTTGAGCATTGTGTTGAGATTTATTGGTACTCTCTGTTGTGAATTTTTAATAGTGCTGTTTTTAATACTTGTGCTACGTTTCTTTTCTTGGGAATACCTGTAAAATAAAGAGCTTTTATTTTTTTAATCCTGCTTATTGGATTGCATTCACGTACACCCACAAAGCAATTTCGTTACAATAGCAAGTATTCACTTGGAGAAACAAAATTTCCTAACTTTTTTATTCCCTTATGTTTTCTTGTTTCCACCATTAACAACTTTGATTTTGCGTACCCCCAGGGGTACACGTACCACAGGTTGGGAACCTCTGATTTAATGAAAAAACAATGAAATAACTAGCCCAAAAAATGTTTTTGACCTCATTAGCGCTACAAGTACGAGTGGAATGGCTGCAAAAATGGGAAAATTTTTGAGCTTGTCAAAGCCAGAAAGCGATGTTGCCACGGTTTATTTTTAAAAAAAGAGATTAAGAGCAATCAGTTGTAGTGATTTGAAAAAAAATCAAGAATTTTGGTTTAGCTCTGGGAGGGCTGCAAACCATAGCATCCCCTCTAGATTCGCCACTGCTAAGATCTTAACCACAACAATATTCCCTTGTAATATTGGCCATTTTCAGTGTGCTAATAGGGATGCGTGTCGCTTAATGAAAGGAGAAAATATAGAACATTTCTAACTATCCGAAAAGATAATTGAAATGCGTCCTTTTTCAGGAGGAATTGTTATGGCTTAAAGTTGTAAAACTTCTTAAAATATAGCGAGTTAAAATCCGATAATTGTTTTTTTAATTACCCTGGGTTATTAAGGTAAACAAAAAAAAGTTGCCAATATTCTGTAAGTTTGCGAGAAATTCGAAGGGAGAACTCTCCCGCTGGTTTTGAATGAAAAGAAATTTCGAAGGAATTGCATTACTTGCATCACATCGCCTAGCTCCAGTTTCTGGTCGCAGCTAGGATTTATGTATCACATAAGAAAGGCCATTCCTTTTCTCAGATGGGTCATCTGGAAAAAAGGGAAACGAACAAATACTAAGATCATCCAGAAAGTACCGTTTGCGCATATCTCCCGCGCAGCTGACAACACGAAGGTCGCGCATGCGTGGCTACATCCTTCAACTCGAGAACGAATTAGCCTAGCCATTTCGTTTGTTTACGTTAACGTTTGAAGTCATTGTTTGTCGGTAATCATGTTTAAAACAATCGTTTGGCCCGCCAACTGTGAAATGAGAGCCCTTATCAAGTTTTTGAATGCGAGAAATGTTCGACCTTGTGAAATTTATCGTCAGATAAACTGAAAATCAATCCGGACCTAGCTCCATCCGACTTCCATTTTTTCCCCTCATCTCAAGAAATTTCTACCCAGCCAGCAATTTTCAAGGGATGATGAGATCAAGGTAAACGCTCAGGTTCAGGTCGCAGGTGGAAGAATTCGACGAAGCGGGTATGTTGCAATTTGTGCCAAGATATGACACATGCCTTAATTCGCATGGTGAATATGTCGAAAAGTAGTTCAAAGTGTGTAGATTTTTCTGTAATAAAATGCAAATGAAAACAAATTGCTAATCTTTTTCAATACCCAAACAGTACTTACTTTCCGGATGAGATTTGTATATTAACGAAATAAAGAAGATATTTATGAAATAAATTTATAGTCTTCAGTAGATTTCTTTATGCGGCATTAAAAAGTGTGTAAAACACAAAATTTACTGTGATCTTCCAAATAGATGAGAAGACTAACGAAAAATACAGTATTTGCTTTCGCATCTTAGTAACTATATTCTTATAATTTTTGTTTAGATAAAAAATAATACAAAATTGGAATTTTCGGCTGATTTAGGTACAAAGTAGTGAGATCTACCAGTCTGACTTGAATATATGATAGATGGGCGCCATCATAAATTCAAGCAACTTTGAGCAGAATTTTGTGCTAGAGCGACAAGTATATTTTTGCTCTCTTGGATAGGGAACGAAAACAAAACTGATCTCAAGATTTTCGAAACTCGCAAATCTATCCATCTCATGCTTGATGCCAAGCAACTGCCAATGGTATAACCTCAAAAGGAGCTACCCTGGCTTGCCTTAGCACACGGGGCCTCTGAATAACAGCCGCTGCAATTGTTCGGGTACTGAGACCAGAGTCCTAATAGCCTACCACCAGGCCACGGCCCGACCCTTCCCGTAGGAGGTACGTACTATCATTGGTGGGAAGTAACTCAACCCCCGCATTGCCATACCCCCAGGGGAGGCGAGGGCCCACTTACTTATCCAGCGGAACTCGCGGTGCCCCCCCCCCCCCCGGGGAGCTGCCACTGGTATAAGACCATGGTATCAAAAACGGAAGCATTTCTTTATTTTTACTTTTCCTTACATAAACTATGCAGTAAAGAATTCATTGTAATTCAGTAATTGTAATTCATTGTAATGCAGTAAAGAATTTAGTGTAATTAATTATTATAATCAGTAAAGAATTCATTGATACCATAAGAACCATTGTATCAAAAACGAAAGCATTTTTATATTTTTACTTTTCCTTACATAAAGTATGCAAAAAGAAAGCATTATAATCAGTAAAGAATTCATTGATACCATAAGAATCATGGTATCGAAAACGGAAGCATTTTTATAATTTTACTTTTCCTTTTATAAAGTATGCAAAAAGGAAGTATTATAATCAGTAAAGAATTTATCTCGAGATGTAAATAGTCCTGAGTACGGAAAAAAAACAAATTTTTAGAATTATGTCTGTCTGTATGTCTGTCCTTGTGCATAAATATATAAGGGGCCGTCCACAAATGATGTTACGCTTGGAGGGGGGTTTGTGAAATTGTGACAAGGGGGGGGGGGGAGTAACAAGAAGTGTGACATCACACATTTCGGTTAAAATAAAAACATTTAAAATCAGCAGATTAAATTTTGCAGTTATTTTAAAATTACGAGAATTTGAGGGTACTTTTTTAATCGGGACTAAAACAACTTTCATGTGATTTTTTTCCACTTATATTCCTTTCTTTTCGGAAGTGGCATTCAGGGTAGGTTCTGAGAATATTGGTAGCAGCAGAAATTCTTCATCATTAGAAGAAAACATCTCCCTGCTCACAAATGTCATTAAAACACATAGTTAAAGTTTAAAAATAAAATTTGAAATATGATCTATAACGTAGTGCTTTGTCTCTGAACTGCAAATATATGTTTATGTAATATAGCATGACATGTGACAAGGGGGGGAGGTGGTATGCTGAAGTGTGACATTTTGTGACAAAGAGGGGGTCAAAAATATTGAAAAAAGTGTGACATTTATGGACAGCCCCTAACTGAAAAACTCAATGTGTTAGACTTCCTAACTCACCCCATCCCAGCCTACTCCACGGGGTTTAACGCATTCGCTGCCTCTATTCACTCCTGAGATTCGAACCATCTACTTAATTAGATGACCTCTTCTCTGCCATCTCTTAACTGTAGAGGGCCACGGTGGCCTAGTGGTAAGGTCTCGACCTCGGGACTGGAGGGTCGCAAGTTCGAAACCCGATTCCACTGAAGATCCGCTGTGTATGGGTCTGTTGCACGCGCATATTTACGGATCCTACTATGGTTTCGATTGAGGTCGCTTTTCATTGGCTCTCAGCGTCACGTGACTTCGCTTGCTTCTGAATGATGTCATAGGAGCGCGCTTAGTTTGGATTTCGATTTTTGTCTTAGCTATTGCATCATGGAGAAACCAAAATTACCTTTTAATTACGATTATTTGGATATTTCTAAAGGGAATGATGAATTCATCTTTAGAATAAAGCAAATAAAGGACGAACCTACAGCATCGGCATATACTATAAACATAAACTTGGGCTAAAGCGCTTTGACGTCATTAAAAGCCTAGCAAGTCACGTGACGCTCAGAGCCAATGAAAAGCGACCTCAATCCAAACCATAGTAAGATCCGTAAATATGCGTTGCACGCTATATCATACGTAGTGGCCAAACGTCCTCCCGTTAGTGTGGCGCGGAAGTTTGGAGAGGGGGTGCCAGCTGAGGTGTCGTCCTCGTCATCTGACCGCGGTACAAAATTACGAAATCCGTCCCTAAATAGCCCTCATGTTGCTTCAAAACGGGACGTTAATCTAACCTAACCTTAACTACAGTAGAGAAGGGGTGATATAATTAGATAATAGGTTCTGGACACGCCAGCGCGTCGGTGGCAGTGAATGTTTTAAACCCTGCAACAAGACTGAGGAGAGAGAAACAACCCAGCAGAAGGGACAGAGCGGCCGCCCAACCCCCGGGCAGAGAGAGAGCAAGAGTCTTAATTTACATGCATCACCCAAATACATGGGTGGTAATTAATTACAAGTTTAATCTTTTATATGTAATTGCTCATATGGTCGATGGAGAGAAATCCGACAGTAAAAACTCCATTTAAAACACGATGTATATACAGTTTAAAATACATAGATATACAATTTAAAACACATAGGTATACAGGGTAAAACCAATTGGTCCAGATGCTCCTCTATCAGCAATGTGGTAGACTAACATTCATTTGTCTCCCGGTTTGTTAACCCCTTAAGTCTCGCGCCCGTCATATTGAGGTGCATCGAATCAAAGTGGCGACTAATTTAAAACAAAATCACTTGGACGTGGACTGAAATAACAATAAACCCCTCAAACAGGATGTGCCATTTAATTAGGAGTTTAAATAAATTTGTAGGTTAAGAGGCTGTTAACGGTCAGAATTAAAATAGTAGAATTAAGTGACAAATCAGAAGAAATTATAGAGAATAAAAATAATGTTGTGAAGCAAATATGGAGCGAAAATAACCGGGTTTCGGATATTCAGTTTTTTTTCATCTCCGGTTTAACCTAGCGGTTATAACCGCTCAAAATAACCAGTTTTAGGTTTTTTTTAAATAAAAAACAAACGCCGTTTCTAAACAAAATTTTTTATTAATATTTTTTTTACAGTAAATCAATTCATTGGCCAATATTTATCTGTTCATAAAGAATGTTTTAGTAATCCGCCAACCAACAGACGCCTCGAGGAAGCGGTTGTCTTTGATTGGCCTAAGAAAAAGTTTCATAATTGGTAAATTT
>BGPR01000348.1:20992-33059 GCA_013235015.1 Araneus ventricosus
CAGTACTGTGGAAGTATATTGGAGAGTCGAGGGAAGAACACACTCCGACTGGTTGATTTTCTTCACTATTCTACAAAGCTAAATACAAAACGCCCAGTACTGTGGAAGTATATTAGAGAGTCGTGGGTAGAACTTATTCCGACTAGATTTCATTTCAACTGAGAGTTCTATATGCATTCAAATGAAATACAGACGCTGAAATGAAATTTATGGTAGTGGCAGACATAATATTGGCCATAACTGAAACATTAAATAAATTTTAAGGACATACGGATGACAGGTAAATTTTTAATGATATGGAATAACGGGAACATTTGTAAGTATCAAATTATCCAAATATGTAGACAATCATAATTTATGCCTATTTCAAACATCATTATTAATTTTAAAATTATGGAAAATTGAATAGGAGTTATGTACCTGACTTAATAATAAACGCTCAAAGGAATTGAATGAGATGAAATTCCTTACATAACTCGAGTTTGATTCCGCAGTGCTTTCGAAATTAATTTGGTGGACTCACAGAAACGATTTTGTGATTAATTATATTCCGTTTCGGCAATATCGAAACTGTCATTTTAGGGCTCTTAGTTACTTTAACAATTCTCTTTACTGTATTGGACTGAATATTTAAATGGATCGTTTCACGTAATTCATTCATTGAAAACGTTTATCTTTAACAGTCGCATAATAATAATTTCCAGAAGTAGGTAAAAGGTCAAAATGTGTTTTGATGTTACTAAAAGGGGGATTGTAAGCTAGATATCTGACCCGTTCAGTCAATTCTTTGATTTATTGTTACTCCAGAGATGTGAAATAAATATCCTTTCAATAATTCTGAAAATGCAGGAGCAGAATCATGAAAAGCTCACTAGCACCTTATTAGGTTGAGGAATGTGAAATGGAGGAAGAAATTGATGGGCCCTATCTGTACTCTTAGTTGGTCATTGGCGACTTCTCCTAGCTAAAACCGATCATCAGTATGAAAAAACCGGTCAGAATTGGTTTATTTTAGTTACATTAACGTCCCTTTTTAAAGCAACACGAGATCTATTTTAGGGACGAACCTCGTAATTTTGATCCGCGGTCAGATGACGCGTCAAACTAAATGTTCCAGACCCAACAATTAATTGTTTTAGTGTGTTTTGAATAAGACTGATACAATGAAACATCTAGAACAGATAGAACTGCTTTTATGTTATATGTTATTCATTTTTTATTGATAATTCTCATTTTTAATGCTGTGCATTTCTGGAAATTGTAAATAGTTTTGTAAATCTTGTTTTCAATAAACTGGTTCGGGCTTTTGGTTGTGGGTTGCGTCAGCTCTGGTGTTCGTGCTTTATCCATCTTGTGACCGTTTAAAACCGATGAGGTGACTCTAGTAGTCATAGGTATCGGAGGTTCTAGGTGGCGTTAGGTCAGATGACGAGGACGACGCTTGAGCTGGCACCTCCCTCTCCAAGCTTTCGCACTACACCAGCGGGAGGGCGTTTGACTCTCTACGTATGATTTAACGTGCAGAAGGCCCAATACACGATGGATCTTCAGTGGAAATCGGGTTTCGAACCTGGAACTTTCCGTTCCCGAAGCCGAGACCTAGCTACTTGGCCACCGCGGCCTCCGGTCAGAATTAGAGTGGTGTGGAGCGGAAGGCTGAATACCCAACCTGTTCCAATATCTATCACTCTATTTTTGACTGTCGGGCCATAAATGCGGCAGAGTAGGTCGAGGAACCCGTGTCAAAACGGAATACAGTAGGCTCTGCTTAATGTGATCTCTTCGGGACATAAGAATTTTGATAACATTAACCGACTGATAACAATAACCGAATTGGGTAAAACCAACTATATTTTTATCACATCAAGGGAAAAGAAACAAAAAAGAAAAAAAAAAACATTTCCCTCAGGGCTACCTACAATTTATTTCAAGAATAACAATAAACTTCACGACAATTATTCCTGAACAGGTCATTTATATATTGTTCGTACTCGTATTGTTTTCTAAAATTTGTTGAACGATGCTGCACGTCGCGTTTTAAAATATCAAGAGCTTGCCTCATTTCGGCGTTCGTTGGAGGGTTTTCTTCAACACATTCGTCCCTTTCGGAATCATCAATGTTCATTGCTTTGTTTTGCTGACAAACAGCTTGGCAAATTTAACAAGTCTGTTAGTGTGGCAGCTACTGGAATGTCCTCGTCAATGGACATCCACTCTTCATACTCTTCCTTTTGCACATCTGCAGGAGGTTCAATGACAATTACAGTCGGCCACGTCCCTGCCTGCTAAATGGACGACCTTCAAAGAGAGGTCATGAAAAATAACCCCCGAAATTCTTGGAATGTGTGTGCGCGCGTGTGTGTGTGTGTGTGGGGGGGGGGAAGTGGCCCCAAGATGTTTCCTTACAAGTGCAGCGAGAAATTCTACTAACGTCAATTGTTAACGATGGTTGAAAATGAGGGATCGGTCAATTCTGCACTTCAAAACTGATAACATCAAACGATGTAGTGATCACACTAAACGAATAATTTTGTGTACATTTGAATACGTTGATTCAGGGCCACAGGTTTTTGATAATATAAAGCGAATGATAACATTAACCGCGATCACATTAAGCAGAGTCTATTGTACTTAAGGTTTGGAGGTTGGGTAAGACTGAGTGGCGTTACGCCGGTGGAAAGCTCATTTTGTCACAATGACCAAATTTTGAATCTATTTAAACCTGCGTGACTACAGGTAAAAATTTTGAACACATGTGCTGGATGCGAAGTGAGAAAAAAAAAGCCTAAAATTGGGAGAAGAACCAGGTCTGCATGAGGTCTGACTGACACGAGCAGCAGGGCCTCCACCAACCGAAAGATCTACAAAGACTCACCTCTGCCTTCCGTTTGGTGCTCCGTCTACACGTACTTTATTAAACTAGAATAGAAGAAGTACAGGCCATTTTACCATCAACGCTGCTAAAAACAAAGAAACCGCTTGTGGTTCCATCTGAAAATGAAGGTACAATGATGGAAGCAGCAATTGAGGGTTCTAGAGGACATTTGTTTTAATACAAACTTTTTAACAGGGATACAATTGCAGTACACAAAATATACAGAGATAGAGAACCAATTTAAATATATAATAAACAAACATTAAAACAAAGAAAAATAATTACAATTTTTACATGATGAGGACAAATTCCCTGGTGCACTTAAGGCGACACTAATTGGGAGGAATATGCAGCTATAATACTCAGAGAAGTTTGAAAATGCAACGTTATAAAATTCATTTATTTGGTCACACATAATGAATTTAAAAACTAATATATGATCAATACATAATTTGTTATTCACGATTTAGTATACTTTATCAGATGGTTCGTTTTGTCCAAGAGCCGGGATAAAACGGAACTTGGTTTTGTGTACTCCTTGAAAATTCATATATATAAAAAAAAGGATTGTTTTCTTATGACTATTCAACGTAATAATAGTTATAATGGAGTAGCACTCTGTAAATGGAGTTTTCTCTGCAGTATGCTTTTCTTTCTTAAAATAAATATTAAGTAAAAAATCTCAATAAAATTACTTCAAACATTATATCGGTAATTAAAAATTAAACAAAGGGGAAAATAAAGTCAACGACAAAACTCCCAATGTCTCTTCGCTAGCACTTTCTACTCCGGCAACAGGCAAATTACACTGGGGCAAAACAGAACCGGGTACCTTTTGCCCCGATCCGTTATGCCCCAAGTGCAGAGGTTAACAAAGAACTACTGTAAGGCTAGGCTAGAAATTAAGGAGTTACAATACAAGTACATGAATGAGCAGTTGAAAGAGCAATACTACCGAAAAAGTGGTGCTTATCCAAACATAATACTAACTTATTCTAATTAACTTAGTAAGAACTTGGTGAAACTACAGTTTTATGTTCAAAAACGAGGAAATCTTCTAAACTATGCGTAGTAGCAAACTCTCATGGACTTGGACAGTTCAGTCATGTGCATTAGGGTGTGTTATGAAATTCCAGGAGTTTTCACTAATTTGCGCAAAAAACTGGACGAAAAAATGAGGAGGTTCTGTTTTACCCCTGGTTCCCCTACATGTGCGGGAAAGAGGGGAAATTTGGGGCGTATGGTTCACGAGGAAATCGGAGACACTAAAACGTAAATAATTTACCTTTTAAAACGGGCATGTTTTCAAGCAATATCCACCATGTAAATAACGGTTATTTTGTTTAGATTCAATGGTAACAGATAAATATCTTTTGTAAAAAAGAGTGTAAATAGGAGTTTATATTTTATTCATCGCCATTAATCTTTTATAAGGCCTTTTTTTAGTAGTGGTATAATAAAATAACTTTATTACTGAGTTTAATTTAAGAAGAGAAATTCATTTGGCTTGTTGGATGGCATTATTTTTTGTTAATTAATTTTATTAATTACCAAGTCAAGACACTTCATTATGGCTTGAGATAAGAAATTGGAACGTTTTTGCTTCATCGAAAAATTTCGCTAGAACGTACGAAAACCTTAAAAAAGGCATTAAAAAATTGATGAAGTGGTAGGAAGTATATTCCCACGGCCTTAAGAAAGGGTTAAAGTTGTGTTTTTATAGTTGGCCTTCTCTTATTTAAAAAATGAATATTGGTTAAATAATTATTGATCAAGAAAGCGGATCCCCATATCTTGATTAGCTTCCGGCCCGTGGAAAATAAGGTAGGCGTAAACTTAATCGACTCTACGTCTAAAATTTGCTTCGGTAGAATTATCTTTAACTAACAGAAGATGACATTCATCCCATTCATCACGAGTCGTTCACTCATGGACATGGCTAGATATGCTAGACAAAGGAGATCCGAATCAGTAACATGTAAGGTTCCTTTAGTTTCGTTAAATTGTGGATTTAAAGTCATAAACGTTACAATGCCAATAGTGGAAGTATTGGGAAATTGCTCAAAGCTATTCGATCAGCTCGTATTGACGTTCCATTAGAGACTTCTTTACGCGTTCTTTTTTAGCTGCGTAGAGAAATACCAAGCACTTTTTCTGCTTACCACATAATAAAGCATCGCTTATTTTAACATTTTAGGTAAGAAACAATGTTTGAATTTTTCTACTTCCATTTTAAGTTTTGAGTTCTCATCCCGTTTTGATGCCACTCGACGCTGATTCTCTACAGACGTCGTAAATTTTAAGCACGGTCAGATGACAAGGACATGTCACAAGTGGCGTAGTGATGGGGAGAGAGGGGGTAAAGGGGATATAAATGCTCTGGGCGCTAGACTTAGGGTAACACGGTGGCAAAATATTAAGGGGACATACGACTCTTAAACCTCGAAAAAATGGTGGAAAACTGTCAAATTCGATACATTATATCTCTGAAACAATGCACACACAATTCACAAACTCACTTTATTTTTCTAGAAAAATATCTGTTCTTTCTCTTATACTATACACATTTTCAAACCTTCATAGTGGTATGTATTTATTTGAGAAAGTAATAAATATAGGTATAAGTTTTGGAGAAAAAATGAGATAGTCACCTTGCGCGCATGATTACGGATAAAATATTTATCTAAACACATTATTTTGGATATCTAAGTAATCCAAATAGACAGTTTAAAACACTAAACCACAATTTATTAACATTTAAATTTCATTTCTATTATATATACCAATTTAAAATAAACATACGAAAAATAGTTAAAATTTCAACTTTTCTAACCACTCCAAAAAAAACTTCTTTGGAGAAATATGTACAGAAATGTGGTTCAATTTGTAGAACATAGCAAAATACATAGTCAGTAAAAAATTATATGTAAAAATATTCAGTAGTTCTTGATATATCGTGCGCGCAATATCAAAAACACACACACACACAATTTGAGATATAACGCTTTAAAGATATGGCTGTATTCAATGTTTACGTTGAAGACCTGATACATTTTCCTTCATAACTTTCATAATTATGCGATTTTTTTTAACGCGGATTGTTTTAAATTGTTAAGAAACGACAGTGGAATAATATATCTTTTTCATAAAATCGAAAATTTTCGACGTTTAACAGTCGTATGTCCCCTTAATGTGTATCTGTCACTTTTTTATACTAAATATGATGGAGGGAAAAATAAAGTCCCGTTTTGAAGCAACACGAGGGTTTTTTGGGACGGAACTCGTCATTTTGAACCCCTATCAGACGACGAAAACAACACCTGACCCGACGCATTCCTCTTCAAACTTTTTCACCACAGAAACTTGGGGACCTTCGATTCTCGACTGCAACATGCATCAGAACCACATATATCAAAAGTAGACAAGCCAAATTGTCAGCTTGCCAAATGGGGATTAGGCCTCCTTACGCTTAAAACATAATGAGCCTCCAGAATATGTGTGTGAGAAAGAAAACCTGCTTGCGTAAGAGTCCTGTGACTTTCCTAAACGAGATAAACAAAATAAAATTTGTTTTCCGTTGCAAACACACATACGTTAGAGAGAGGTCGGAGGTCAACGACAGCAGTCAGATTTTTACTGCACTCGAAGGTCCCAACAAGATTTAGGACGAGGTGAAATCCATATTTGGGTGAAGATTCCAGTCCTTAGGCGGAGTGTGACTAAGAAGATTGAGGAAGGGGTGAAATCCCTATTTGGGTGAAGATTCCAGTCCTTAGGCGGAGTGTGACTAAGTTTGTACTTAGCAGTTGAACTTTCATTCTTGCTGCTACATTTGACTGTCGAAAGACTGATTGATTAAGTATCGCCATTCTAAAGTTAAGGAGTAGGTATACTCAAGGATTTTTGTGGCCCCCCCACACATAAATAAAATTTATATAACATTTATAAAATATGATGATAGCTGAAGAGGTAATAGTATTTTGTACGGAATATTTTTATTCCCAGGTCAAATCATTCTATAATAAATCTGTCAAAGGGCAGAATTAAAAATATTTTCTAATGAATAATATGAGACAGTAGAATTATACCAATTCTATATAGTATTTGTATTGTCAACACCACTTTTCCTCAACTGATACAGAATCTACGCGATGAATAAGGTATTAGTGATTAGGATTTTTTATAGACTTCCGAAATAAGATACTTAACTTGCATAAAACCCATTTTTTGCTTGAAAGAAAAATTAAATCATAGATATCGTGACATCATGAATAAATTTATAAATCACATAATTTACTCGCACATCCCACCGACTGAGCGTGTTGGAAATGTTAATTTTTATGCTATTTTCATTCAAACTAGTTATAAAAATTGTATATAAGTTATAAAAATGTAATCTCTGAACCTATAATTATTGTACATAATAGGAAAAATATATGCTATATACTCTATCGTACATACTGTAAAGAAAAATAAAACCTAGAATTACTTTTTAAATTGAAACTTATATTTAAGCTCGTAACTTGAGTGGTATATTTGTTTCACATCTTTCATGAGTGCAAGTTTCGCATGGGTTAATTGCTGATAATCATTTTAAAATGTCGCAACAATAGATATTGCATTAATTGGTTAATACCAAAATTCGTTTTAAATATGGCTTAAGAAATTTCTAAACTTCTTGTTTACCTCTCGCGGAAACTTTAATAATCTGCGGATCAACCAAGTGTTTGACACAGCACGGCTAAAGGGGGAACCTTGTGCAGTGAAACTCCAAACTCAGCTCAGCGCATTATCACTGCCATGAACAGATATGGAACTCGGGTAACGTTTTCGTTTCGTTAACGCAGAGTTTTCGGAGTAAACTTCGATTCTCCCCGTTCAGTGGCGCTGTGATCATACTCCTTAACATTGCGTTTGTCTTTCAATCCATACGAGGTAAACTAAAACAAGAAATGTATAGAAAACACAACGCGCGCGGATAACCAAGATTAAAATTACTTCAGATATTTGACTCAATTCAGGATCGAGTCGTGAAAAAAAAATTCATAGCATTTTGCTAACCCTACAGTAAATCGCAAGATTTGTTTTAAAAATTTAAATAAAAGTTGATATTTTTAAAAGTGGTGTGATAAACTTGGTTGCAAAAATCTCGTTCGTTGCTTATAGTACCAACCATACTATAATACCGAGTATTGTAGTATATTCGGTCGAAAATTGTTCGAACTGTGCTTATTACCTATGAACTTATAAGATAGCCCATTAGTAACCGACTATGCCATAAAAGTGGCGTCTAGTTATAGTAAAGTGGCTATCGATCCTCTCCTTACAGCGTGAATTAGCGGCGAAATAGGGGATTGCATTTTTATCTCAAAAACGGTAAAATATGAGGGAATAAAATTTATTCCAAAGACTTTATTATTTAATAGAAAAATTAAATCATTATTTAATAGACAAATTAATGATAAGAATAGAGAGTGCAAAACGCGCATGTGTTTCGTCTCGACCTCAAATCTGTGACGTCCTGATTTCACTATATGCGTCTCAAACATCCTGGAAAGTCCTCAACAAATTTAGTGCTCATTTGGACTTTTATAGGAACAACTGTTCAGTGAGGTTACGCGTGTTACTGCTTTATCATATATCGTCTATAGGGCTAGGCAACGTTCCTTGCCGACTAATTATGGACAGATACGGCATGTGTTTGCTTATTGGCATGTACAATAGGAAAAAGTCTGAGCAACAGGAAATTGAAGCTGTGGTGTCAAAAGTCGGCATCAAATATGCTGATGGGTTAAAGTTCGGTGTCGAATTTTAAATAGTAGGCCTATCGACCAAGTATTTGAATTAGTAATTGTAGTTGTTGTTCATTTTTTTAATGGCAGCAAGAAAGCCCAATGACAGGCAAGTTATCTATATTTCCGTGTTTCTTGAGAAACAGCTTATAGAAAATAGCAACCAAAAACTTGTGGATTTTTGTCGTTCAATTCTTAAATTCTAACAAATTGTTTACAGCTTTGCTATAGGTTATATCCCTGTATCTATCTATTACTGTTTTCGATATGAGAACGGCAATTCCAAATTTTGATGCTTTATAACTCTCTAAGAAGTCAACTGCGTAGCGCGTAACCAATTTAGTATGCATAGACCCCATTTTTCGTTGTCGCTGATGTCGTTTCGAAGTGGTGTACTTTTTGTGGGATCCGTGATATTGCAAAAATTATAGTTGTACCTTTTGGTGTCGACTCACAATTTTTTGAAAATCACATCTGTCCGTTTTAAAAAATTAAATGGTAGGTTCTGTCAATGCGAGTGTGCCCCACTGTCTTCTGACAACCATTATTTTGTGACCCTGCCATCCACTGACATTAGGGTGTCTAAAAAAATTAAAAAAAAACCTTGCTCCTCAGGGTTTTTCCCATTCCTTTTGTTCCTAATAGAAATTATATGAAGTTTCAGTCCTCTAAATTAACTGTAGGGTTTGCCTGTAAAGCCATGGAATTGAAAAAAGCTCATAAAATGCCATATTTTTAGAATTTTTTAAGAAATTTTATATGGTTGCTAATGTGTTAAAACTAGTTTATATTTGTTCCAGTGGACATGTTTAGTTAGAATATAAAGACAAATAAGTATTAACTCTACCCTTAGCCACTTGGGAAAAGCATAAAATGGTTAACATTTGCAATAATTCTGCACTGTTACTGTTTGGAAACACCATAGTACAATTACTATATGCTCACAATAAAATCTTAAAAATTTTCTAGAATGTTAAAGACGGATATAAAAATGAATGCAGTGATAATTTAAAATCTACAGTTTTATTTTACAGTTTAATACGTAACATTAAAAGAAATTAAATACTCACAGTATTTAATTGTCCAAATAACTTGTAGATATTAAAAGAACTGTCAAATAATCTCGTCATCACTTTAACTACTTTAAATTTCATTCAAAACTGACTTCTTAAAGGAAGGAGTTTTCCCCCTACTTTCTTCAACAGACTAAAGAAGATTTTGAGTCAGTTCTTCATTTTTGGTTATCGATTGACTGAAATCTTCCATTAGTTTTGCTCCTCTTTCGACGGTTTCATTTATTACTTTTGAGTTTACTACTCAGATTTTGAAACCGAGACCTTACCAAATAGGTAACCATGACCCAAAAATTTGAGCAAAAAAGAAAAAAAAAATTATGCAGAATAATAATTGGAAACAAATAAGAAATTGTACCTAATGATAGTACAAGAATGAGCGGGAGTGTTTATCCTTAGGCTTTTTCTCGTATACTTATACAATATGGCGATCTTTGCGCTTCATAGTTTAACTCCTTCAGGACCAGAGCGCGGAGAAGGAAGCGCAGTTGTTTTTACAGTTTATAATTATTGATAGTATCTGAATGTAATGTAATAACATTTTCGGGACATTTAAAAAAACGATCGAATCAAAATAATATTGACCCAAAACATACATACGAACTTCAAACTGCAAACGATAATTTCTACTCCAACCCCCAACAACCCCAGCCTTTCATCGCTCCAACAAAATGTAGAAAAATCCAGCGCGAAATAAAACAGAAATCTTAAAATGATCAATCCTCTCGAAAGACTCGAACACGTGCAGTTGTTTACATAATAAAATGAAATAAACCAACAAGAAAAACCTGGAACCGTAAGTGCATACTGAAGGTCAAATGCCATATGACTCGACCGTCGTGAAAATCGTTGCCTAATCGCGCCATCTAGTAGCATTTAAAAATTCAAATGAAACGTTCCGTTTTCATGTCACGCATACGAGACGTTGGGCCGATAAGAGCGGAATGGTTGCGTCGCGTATACGAGACGTTGGGTGCGAACGGATAATGGGGGAAAATCCCAAACTCGCCTACAGATAAAAATGCTTCATCTAAGGAACACTCTAGGGGTAAATGCTCCAAATATAAAGAAGGAGAAACAGTAGATGAAACTAAAGTATTTATTTATTAAAAAAGCATAATATGAAATGAGAAAAGTATTTACACAGGTATTATTAACATTTTAGACAAGAGGGTTTTAGAGTTTGTTACTTACTTAAGTTACATATAAACTTACACCTCGTTAAAAGGTTAGTTAGTTATAGCCATCGCTCATCGCCGCCGTGCTAACAAGGAAAAGATCCCCGTAGCTCGTTAGGCTCACCAATCCTACCGCATGACCGTTCTTACTGATTTCAAAAAGTCATCTCATGAGGACTCAAACATTACACTGGGTTTTTTAACGGAGAAACACCCACGCATCACGCGATTAGCACAAAGAGACCGCGTGATCTTTATCTCTCGATATCTTTCGGCTGACACAACAATATTCAAATGAGCTTGTACGGAAAGTGAGAAAATATTATTAGGAAGGAATTAAACTTCCGCTTTTAAGCTAGACTGGAAAAATAAAATTTCTACATGAATAACACCAAGTATATATTTTTGACTCCTTCCTTTGACCGATTGTATCCAACATTTGACGTGGATCCACAATTATGCTGTAAATACTACACTAAATTTTATTTATCTCAGTCAGTGGCGAATCTAAGATTCGGGTCTGGGGGGGCTGAGGTCATAAAAATTTCTTATCGTCGTGACGAATGTCAAAGCTCATGGCTTATGTAAACCAAAACACTTTAACTTTACAGACATTACTCACCTGACAATAAGAATCATAAAGAACACTACAATACTTTTGATAATTTAATAAAAAATACAATGAAATAGCTAGCCAAAAAAGTACAAGTGGGATGACTAGAAAAGTAGGAAAATTTTCGAGCCTGTCAAGATAGAAAACAAAGTTGCTACGATTTTATTATTTTTTAATAAAAATTAAGAACAGACAGTTGTAGTGGTTTTAAATAAAATCAAGAATTTTGATTTAGCTCTGGGGGGCTGCAGCCCGATAGCCCCCCACCCCCGGATTCGCCACTGATCTCAGTAATTTCATTTTAGAGTTATTGGGTTCGTATAGACGTGAGTATACACCGACAGGCGGTCGACACTGTAACGTATTTCTAAAAGAATTTGATATACATCTACAAGTTTCATGATAAAAGCATGTGCCAAATTTCGGATACCATTAAAATTGGATAAAAATCTATAATTTTGGCGTGACGATCACGTTTCATAAGTCTAGATCACTCTATTTTTGAATCATCGTGTTCACAGACTGACACACATAAT
>BGPR01000348.1:33161-65489 GCA_013235015.1 Araneus ventricosus
TTCAGATCTAAATATTCAGCTACGATCTTAGAATTGAAATACGTTTAGAAGCCAAAACCTTATCACACTTTTTCCTTCAATCGCTGGCCACGTTTCCGTCAACGCCTACATCTTTTAACTCCATCTAGGAGTACTACCGTAGAATTAGTTCCATCTACCGGCAGCGTTAGAATTATGTGATCGTCACAGCTGTTTAGACAGGGAATTCAATTCGCAAGGAGAATTTGTGTAATCTTCAGAGCTCTTGTTACCTTACATTTTGAAACAACTTAGTATGTGCGTTCTACATTACCTCCTGAAATTCAGTATAGATTTTAGCCAGATTTAAGACAATTATTGCTTACTAACTGAGGAAAAATGCTGTGGTTAGTTATGTGGGTGTTAGACGTCTCTGTAACAACTGCTGTGGGAGGAGTGAGAACCTTGAAATTTTATAAAAAGTTAAATGAATGTGGAAATATACAAGAAGATTGTTGAACTCTATAACGGTTTGGGAATTTAGAGAACGTCCAAAATTTTTAAATACTTTGGAGCATTTCAGATAATTCTCGAATATTTCTGGACATTATAAGAATTTGGGAAATTCTAGCACAATATAATACTTTATACAGTCAAACCCCATTATAACGAACCCTCAACGGACCGACTCAGAAGTTCGTTTTAACCGAGGTTCGCTGTATCCGTATTTGCAAAAAAATGCCCTAACATGCTAAGATACTACTCCTATAATAAACTTTTTAATAACATAATATTTTCATTAGTAATTAGGGGCAAATAAAGTATTAAATAATTCGCTTGCCAACGTTAGCCATGGTCACTGCAAAGTTTACAGAATGATAAGCAATTAAACTAAAATGGCAGAGAAAACATGTGATTTCTCCTAGGTTGTCTGACCAGAAAGTCTTCCTCCTTCCTTGGTTGACACCAGGCCAGGTGTCCACGGGGGAGGAGGGGAGATAGAAACTGTAAAGAGCCTTGCCTATTGTTCCTTTATCCCACTTATGGGGTTAGCAGCGACTCTAACAAAGGTTCAATAGAGGAGGAATGTGGTCTCTGAACCTGAGTATTTCATGCAAAAGGGGTAACTCTTGTAGAAGTTGAGTTGACTTGAGCACAATTAGTAAAGAATGTCCCTTTGGGCAAGTGAAAAGTTTGAAATTTTAGAAATTTTCAGTTCGCTATAACCTAGTCTCTAGCGTTTGCTGTTCGTTGTAAACGTATGAAGATACATTATTAACATAGGGCTTCAGTTGGGACCATTTAAAAGGTTCGCTGTAACCGAGGGTTCGTTATATCCCGGGTTCGCTATATCGCGGTTCGAACTGTATAATTTTCTGACAATTATGGATTAGTCTACATATTCCAGAGCATTCTATATCGTTCAGGGATATTGTGGAAATTTTAAAGAAATTCTGGAATATTTTAGAACACATCAAATTTTGGAATTTTGTAGAGGTTACTAAAACTTTCTACGACTTTTTGAGGCATTCTATAACATCCTAGAACATTTTTTGACTGGAACTTCTTGGCAAACCTCGCATTATTATTTCCATTTCCTGGCATTACTATTTATTAGCTGGTATTTTAATCTATTTCGAATGTATTGTAAGATAATAAAGAAGCTAGATGTGAAAAATTAAATTCAACAAAAGGAATCCAAAGGGTATTTAGTTTATTGTAGAAAGTTGGTGAATATTTTTTGTCGAAAAGAAATGAATGAACGCATGAAAAATTTATGATCTCGAGCAAAGCCGAGTATATTGCTAATATAGTACCCAGATCTGTCTCTCGGTAACGCTCTGACGTCACCAACAATAAAACTCGCGCCATAGCACTGCGAGACGTTTAAACAGCATTATTTCATTGTTAGAGAACCTAAATTTCAGTAATTTTAAATTTAAGAGAGTAATTCTCGTTCTAATTTCAAATTTAATAGCTCTAAAATAGTGAAATAAAATTTGGAATCGATTGATATAAAATTTATCTCGCTATGATCAATAGTTCCCGAGAAATTTTACATTATATTAATCATATGTTTCAAATTAATTTCCGTTTTTTAATAGAAATCAGTCGTGCGCGTAATATAGTTTGAATGCCACAATACATCTGATTATTTATTGCAATCGTTATGATACAATTTGATAATATTTTTTGGCAACGTTCTGACAAGCAGAGAAGTGCTTTGTTTTGATTAGAATTTCGAAAAAAGAATACCTTTGAAATTTTAACTTACGTTTGACAAGCTGAGAATTTCATTGTTATTGAATTATAATAAAATTGTTAAACAACGAAAAATACTTCACACCTAATGTTGTTTACCAAGAGATTTTTTGAATAAAGAAATATGTAAATAAAAAAAAATATTTCCTGTCATAAAAAATATATTTATCTTATTTGTTTTCAATAAATGTTAAATATTTCTCTCGCATACATATCTTTTTAAACACGCCAAATTTGACGGGAAATCTCTCGAATGAAGAGGCAATTTGTACCCGTCATACCATGAGGGGGGATTTTCTAGTATTATAATAATTTAAACCAGTTTCTGTTAAACGATGTTATTGGACGAGGCCAATCAAATGTGACGGAGAAAGAAAGAAAAAAAAAAAAAACAGTTCTAGAATAAATAAAAATAATAAGTTTAGAATAATGCAGAGTATTACCGTCTAATTACAGTATAACTTGATTAACCGTCACGCATTCAACCGTCAGTTTCTGTTTTCCGTCATCATCTAAAAAATCTAATCCTCCATTTCTGTTACATTATTACTCTTGTATTGAAGTTTATACCGATCGTTTTGTAAAATTAAATACAAGCTGTATTCACATTTAAAAGATTTTATTTTCATTTTCGTCCTAAGCCAGCAATGAAATCACATTACTGTACATATATAATAAAAGTTTTCTGTTTTCCGTCATCATCTAAAAAATCTAATCCTCCATTTCTGTTACATTATTACTCTTGCATTGAAGTTTATACTGATCGTTTTGCAAAGTTAAATACAAGTTGTACGCATTATTCCATTTAAAGAATTTTATTCTCATTTTCGTCCTAAGCCAGCAATGAAATCACATTACTGTTGTACATATGTATTAAGAGTGTTTTGTTATCCGTCTAATCGGTTATTCGTCACATCCCTGATCCGGACGGTGCCAGTTAATTGAAGTTTTACTGTAATATTAAAATATTAATATAATAAATAAAGAAGTCAAATATTTAACCTTGCTTTATTCCTCGAGATTCACCAAAAATCTACAATGATGGTTTAAATTCTAGCTATTTCCTTGGACATGACAATAGATTTCCAGAATAGAAGAGTGTAAATCCCCTGAAAGTTTTTTTTTATAGAAAAGACAATATCGCCAACTTGTTTACTCCTTTATATCTCCTACGACAGGGGTTCCCAACCTTTATTCTCTCTCATACCCCTTGATTAATCTTTATATTTTCGCGTACCCCCTTCTGCTATATCCTCCCCACCACCAACCATCCGTCTATGCAACGAAGTTTTATCAATAATGTTGAGGGCTTAGGTTAACTTAACAGTAAAATGACAGTAATAATAATATTTGAGGCACTTATTTTTAATTTTGCATTTTACTGCATTATTAGAGTAGTATCAGACGCCAAAACAAATAAAATCAGTATTGTGATAATTTCGCTTCAACTTTTTAAGTGCTATAGTTATTAAATAGTAAGCATTAACTTTGGGAAACAAAACCCCGCAACTTTCTTAATTCCTTATATGTTCTTGTTTCCGCCATTACCAGTTTTGAGTACGCGTACCCCCAGGGGTACGCGTAACACAGGTTGAGAACCTCTGTCCCAGAAAATAAGAATTTTTCTAGAACGTGATGTGGAGGGTTTTGGGGAAGAGGCATCCTTGCACACATTTGACATTTTTGGCAATATCTCCTCGACCTAGTAGGAAGCACTGTCCCAGATAGCAATTTTAGTTTGCAGCAAAGTTGCAGCAATCTTGCTCTGCAAATCTGCAAGCTTGCGGCAAGGTTGACACGGCAAGAGTGTAAACTTGAAACAAGTTTGCAACAAGTGAGCGCAAACGAGATAGTCACCACGCGTAAAATTTGTCACAAGCTTGCCGCGTCAAACTCATTGCAAACTATAGCAAAAACAGAGCATGAACGCAACCTCAGATTAGAACTCGCGACCTATCGCTTCCTAACCCTGTCGCTCTAACCTCTTGGCCAGCTAGATTCCGAGAGGAGAAGATAGATTGCGTTAATACATCGTTCCTCTATACGATTTATTTTAAACTGTTGTCTTGATTTCATTAATTTTTTAAATTTTGAGTTGAGAACATGATTTGAAGTCAAACAGAGAGCGATTTTCGCTAATAACTACGTTTTGATCGTAGAATAAATTATGAAATTAGAGTTCAGAAGTAATTACTTTTAAAATGGGACAAAATGTAAGTTATTATTTTTCAACAAACATTGACTGGTTCAGAGGTCTCATTCCCATAGACCCTAATGGCAACTTTTTTAACATTGCACTTCACATAGACAGTACGCCCTCTGTGGCCAACAAAGGAATTAACCAGAATACATCAGAATGGAAAAAAAACTAAACTTCGTTATTTTATTTATAAAAGTGAAACTAAATGTTGCACATTTTTGATTAACTGAAATCTACTTTGATATAAGTTAGGAAACATGTTTAAACTTACCTATTCTTATGAAGATCGACATCGAACACAAGAAATATGGCGGCGACATTGGTGTTCCGTTTGAAACGGCGGTATCGAAGTGGCTAGTTCTCTTTGTTGGCGAGTGAGGGCGCTGATCAAATTGCGGAGCGGGACCTCTGATTCTCCTTCTCTGTGGGAAAAACCTTTTGTCAATGTAAGAAAACGATGAAAATTGACGCAAATAGATTGTGCTGTTGGAATTCAAACGAATTTGAAATCCTTTGGAATGGAAGGTCATAAAAAGTGAACTTTGATTCTTCGAGGCGGCGATAAATCAGCCGTGTGTGTGCGGAGAGCGTTGGGGAGGGGGAAAGTGCGTGGGAGTTTGTCTGGGAGTTTGAACCTTCTCAAACAACGGTTCCCAAAACAAACTTTGGAACCTCCATGAATGACCTGTCTAATCTATGGATTTGAATGGGTGAAAGAAAAAGCTCTTTGGGCTAAATGGAATAGACTTGTCTTCTCGTGAATGCCCTATTTAATATTAATAACACTGAATAACATAGGTATACTTTAATTCGTGTTAAAAATACGCTTGTAATAACTAAAATGAAATATTTTTAATTTAATCCTTTATTTCCCGACGGTACTTAAAAGTACTACTTTAATCAAGCTTATATCTTCGTAATTGAACCGTTTTTACTGACAGTATTCACATGAAAACGAAGAAAGTACCACTCGTTAGCTATGCAGTAGATGGAAGATGAAGACAAAATTATTTGTTTTAACTATTAAACAAATTATTTTATTTCATTAAATTTTTTTTTCATATTTCCTGGGGTTATTCTGCAATAAAACGTGTCTAATGATGCCAACATAAAATTGAAAAGTTACTGGCAAGTTAATTCGGTAAATAAAGGCTTAATATTATAACACCTGCCAGAGTACTTCATCTTTTCTCCTTGCAATGTGATTCACAAAATGTAGCAAAGTTCCTCTTGACTATCTGACCAGAATATTGGCCATTATTGCCCTAAGTTGTCCAATCAACGAAGGCCCGAAATGGGGGTGGAAAAAACTTTAAATCACATGGTTTTGAATATTTATACACATGTTTACAAGGGGCTCAGGTTTGATATACTAAAAGTCCTAGTAATCGTCCGTCTTTTTAGATTTATTTTCATAAATATTTCAATTTTAGGTGGATTCATGAAACATATCTATTTTATGATTAAATGAGATATCATTTTTGCATATATGCATGTAGCATCTTGATTAAAGGTGAAATGTTGAATATCCGAGTCAAAGAAAATACGTTGGTTGAGTCAATCTTCTTTTATTCAGTCATTGAGGATATTTCTTCATGGGCAGAGGATTAAGTTCTTACTTAGCTCCATGATCAGAATAGAAGAGGTAACAGCTCGACGTTGTTATTCGTTTACATGTTGGAGTGAAAAAGGGGATATATGAATGCACAGAACGCTTAAGTACCCAGAGAAGGGAATTTTCCCGGAACGATTCGTGACACGAAAAGAAAGTTGTAGTGTGCTTATTACGATGAAAGTAGAAGTAATTAAAATGAGGTGTCGTTAAAAGATTATTTAAGAAAGTTAAAAATTTAAAATATCGCATGCATTTCTTGAAAACACATTCTTTTATGATGCTAACAATTAACATATTCGAGATATATAAGAAAAATTAAAATTAGGGTCAAGAATCCATAGTTTCCCGTATACTTCTTACTCAATTAAAGAACGCTTTCTTTATAGCATCGTGGAAGAGATACTTTTCTTTTATTAAATAAAAACCTTTAAGTTTTTGAGCAAAACTTGACCAAAGCTCAGCTTACGGGATCTGTCCCTTATAGCAAAAATTAAATTCCCGTTGTCCCTTTTTCAAATGGAAACATAAAAGTTTCATTTATATTCAATAACTCTGAAAAGGTGGTGCAAGATTCTCATTGAATCAGAGGAACACCTACAAAATGGCTCACTTGCTCCATATAGAAATTAAAAACATAAGCCATATTCGTCAGGAAAAAAATATTTCCGTACTGTACTTTTCTTAGGATTGGGGAATGTTGACAGACCATTCGAACAGCATCATTTAGTTGATGAATTGATGTTACATCACGTTCGTTGTTATAGCAAATGAATAATTTATGTCATCACTGCGGAAAACGCCCACACAATGGCATATTCATTATCCCAAAGTAAGAATACCTTGGAAAATTAATTGATTAAAGGAAATACAACCTAAATCAACCTGGTTTCGTTGAACAAGAGCCTAAATTAACGTCATTTATTTAGACGAGATTTAGGTTTCGGACTGCATGAACACGCAAAAAATTGTTTCCGACATAAATCCGGTCACTCACGGAAGGGGAAGGTCCTTTATCAGGTTCAGTGTCACGAGATAATACATTGCAAACGCGAGCTATTCATCAACCAATGATAAGACTGTGATAATAACAGGAACGGAGTTTCACACAAAGTAATCGATTGGCCGATATCGATTACATAATCGAAAAGGGGCATAAATAAAATGATGTTTAATGGTTGTTCCAAATCATTGAAATGAATGAAGTAATGATAGTCAGATTGTGGTTGATAATGAATGTGTTTATTCAATGTTTGTCACGCAATGACTGAAATATTCTCAAATTTTCATAACAGAAAGAATAGACCACAATAGTGGTTTTGCAATAAATCACAATGGCAGTTTCTTCTACTCGGATGATAGGACTTGCATATTCAACATTTTATTACTACATTTATATAGCAAATTAATTTTTAAATAAATTTTTAAAAATTTTTAGTAAATAACCAATCCTGTCGCGGAAAATCGAAATGAGTTTTTAATTTTTTTTAATAAAATCAAGGCATTTTTAAAGGAAGAGTATCAAATTTGGCATTGGAGCCGATTTTCACAATGCGAAGACATGTAAAATATTATTATCGGAAGCTGATTTTTTATAACTCAAGAAGTTATATTGAAAAAAATATACAAAAACCAGTTCCATTCTCAAACATTTCAACAATGACTTGAGCAAGTTCCATTTTTCATGAAAAATTTTTAAAAATGTGTATTGGAAAGAACAGCAAAAATCAGTAATATTTGTACATTTTCTTTTCAAAGCTGTTGAAAAAATGGATGTAAAATTTTGATAAGTAACAAAAGAGTTTGTTAAAATGTCAATAAGTGGTAGTAAATACGGTCGAATTTTCACAATTTCAAATAAAACAAATTCGGAAAACATGGCTGAAAGAAATGAAGTCATGATTTAAAATTTAGTCTCTATTAACCGAGTTTCGATTACCCGTGTTCATTACGGTCACAGTGAGTTCGGAAAATCGAGGTTCTACTTCAAGAGAATTTGAAGGCTGCAGTTTCCTTTACTATTAAAATAAGAAAAATGCCCCCTTTCTTACGAAGTGCAGAATAAAACCATCTATAACTTTTTGAAGTTATGAAAACCTCCTAAATTATTCATATACACATAAAATACATCACAAGACTAAACTAATCCTGATATAATTATATTTCAAACTATTACTAAAAACTTTTGCTTACAAAAACTATCTAATGCTTAAAATCTTAGAGAGAGAGAATCTAATATCCTTAAGTTATAAAATCTCTCATTACATTTTTAAAGCTTAAGTGTAAAGTAAAATTCCTAACAAACAAAGGATTCGATATATTATGAACCTTTTCAAAAGAGGAAAAAGACACCGTTTGAAGATTTGATGAAACACTAAAACAGGTTTGGCTTTCATTAAAACAATGAAAAGTACTGTTGAAAAACATATTTCAAACTATTACTGAAAACCTTTCCCTACTTATTATATCCCTATTTAATATCTCAAGATAATTCCATACTTATGAACTCAAGATAATATTACGTAGACTAATTAATTTATTACGTACGTAAAACTGTGCCGAAACCTGTTTTCATTATGCAAGCAGTAAATTACTTCAGAGATGATTCAATTTTTCAATAGTTTTCTGCAACAATCCAATCACTCACGGAATGTCCCAATACCATTTCCAGTGTCAAGAGATAATGTAGTGTTAGCGTGCCGAAGTTCAGACTATTAATCAAATAATGAAATTTTATGATAATATCATTAGGAAATGGTATGTCTGCACAAAGCGAACGTTGCATAATCGATTTTCGAATATCAATTATTTAATCGATAAGAATCATAAAGAAAGTTACGTCTGAAGGTTGATGAAAATATTTCTCAATCGAAACGGATTTGGTAATGATACTTATGTGTTGTTGAAAGGTGGGTTTAATTGAATGTTGCGCACGGATCGAATTTCGGTATTCACAAAGTCACTGGAACAAAAATATTCGATGGCAGAATTCTCAGCAATAAATCATCGAAGCAATATTCTATCTCTGAGTGCACAGCGCGTTTGTGTTCATAAAAAGCGGCACTATTAGCATAAAAACATTTTTGCAGTGTGTAGTAAAAGAACATGCTTAAAAGTATGTTTTTCATGGTCTGCTGTAGTTTATTTATAGTAGTAGTTCTGTGAACAGTAGATCTTGTGATAAAAAAATTAAAATATGCACTTCGTTGCTGTTTTCAATGTCTCAACTGTTTTTTTCGAATGAGAATTATTTATACAAGTCTCTGATTTTATCAGTATTCACAAAATTACATTTAAATGCCTTATGCTATTATCGGTATTTTGGGAGGCATTATGAGTTGAGTGATGATAGTCTAGAATAGTTGGAAAAAATGAATATTACATGAATCGGAACCATTAGAAAGACAACCATCTTGAAACAGAATAAAATAAAATTCCTTATACATGCATCGTTTATAATGACTTATGGCAGTCATCTGACCACGGTTCAAAATTACGAGGTTCGTTCCAAAATAGCCCTGGTGCTGCTTCGAAACGGGACGTTAATATAACTAAACTAAACTAAAGACAGGAGGAACGTTCATGCCAAATTCGAAGAAAATTAAACAATTTGTTTAGTCGTGGTTGCGTAATAAACATGTGACGGCGTTTAACAGATTTTTATACAAACCGTTTAGCGAAATGCTAAACGGTTGAGATAAACAGGACCTCGAATCCCTCGGTCAAGAAACGGGACCATGCTTTTCTCGGTCAATTAAAGCTCCTGTTGCGTCTTCAACAAGGTTTCCTGAACCACCAAGGCATGTCTTTCATCGTACAGAATTGTTATCAAATATTCAGCTCCTAACGGCGATAAAGATTTAACTGTAACCATTTTTAACTTTAGTGTTGGTTTATAGTTTCAGTTTCACTTATTCTCTGTCTTTGTCTTGTATATATGGGCTCGTAAGTGCGTGCATTAACTAGGGATGACGGTTATTGCAAAAATAACCGTTTCTTTTAACGCGGTTAAAGCCGCTCAAAATAACAAGTTTTCGGTTTTTTTTAAAAAAAGAAACAGCTTTTATAGACATCATTTTCTATTAATAATAATATGCAATAAATAAGTATTAATGCAATAATTAATTAATGTAATAAGTAATGATCATAAATAAGTGATTAATACAATATGTAATAATAATAAATGAGTAATTATTACAATAAGTAAGTATTATAGACAAAGTTTATTATTAACATTATTTTCACAAGAAATTAATTCATTGGCTAATATTTATCATCTGCTCATAAAGACTCTTTCAGCGATGTGTTGATCCGTGAGTCGACACCTCTCATCGGAATCAACATCATTCAAAGTAGATACTAATCTTTCGGACACCACAGAACTTCCGACTAAAGATAAATATTTTTTGGCTACAAAAAACATACGCCGTCTGCAGATAAATTTTTTTTATTAGTATTGTGTTTGCAGGATATCAATTCATTGGCCTATATTTATCTGTTCATAAAGACTCTTTCAGTAATTCGTCAACCAACAGACGCTTCGAGGGAGCGGTTGTTGGTGATTGGCCTAAGCTGATGATATTCAAAGCTTTATAACTTGGTAAATTTTAGTCTAGTCGAATCTAAAAGCGAGCCTATCTTCCGACCCTGTTTTTTTTACCCGGTTATTGGAATTAAAAAAAAAGTAACCGGTTAAAACCGGGACAAAAAAATAACTGAAAAAACAGGTTAACCGAAACAAAAAAACCCAAAAAAAAACAAAAAAAAAACGTTTTTCAGTGTAAACCGGGAGGTGTTTCCCAACCCTAGCATTAACCCTTTTTGTTCTAACGCGGCGATAGCCGGCATCCAACAAACAACCCGCGGAGACGAACGCCGGCTGCAGCCGGTGATAATCATTCGAACATAAATTAATCATTATTTAATCTTTATACTATATAAATATTGATTATGTTTTAGTTTTAATAATTATTGTTTATTTAGAAATTGTGAAAGTCCCTTTTGTATCAAGAGCATGTAAAGGTGGCGTTGTTCAGTCGTATAAGGGAAACACAAACGCCAAAGACTGTCAAAGCGCTAAGAGTGCACTTCTGGAGCATTGTCCGGATCAATGGTGGCGCTACAGGCCAGAGAACAGCCCTACCTGAAAGGTTAAACATGCTTCTTTTTGTTAAATTTGTTGCATTTATTGGATTTTTACTGACTTTCTCTATTTTGATGTATTAATATGACTTTGGGATTCGCTTTCCCGAATGTCTTATAGTTTTTGAGATAAGAACGTTTAGCTGAATCTGTAAATGGATCTATCGCCTGGCGCATAGACAATATACAACAACTAGACACCACTTTTAAGAATTTTGTTTAATGAGCTACCTTCTTAGTACATGAGTAAGGCTCTTTCGAATTTATTCTAACGGACAGTTCTAGAATACTGGGACAGCACACATTATCGAACGAGATTTTCGCAAAATAATTTCGCACCAGGTTAAAAAGTATTACTTTATTAATATATATTTTAAATAAAAGTGAATTTTATTCCGATCCTATTGGTTTTAAGAGAAATCTGTTAAAAGTCGATTCGATCTTTGGTCGAGTCAAATATCAGAACTAAGTTTAAACCATTATTTGTCCTCGCGTGTTGTTTTTCTCGTCGCGCAGAGTAAGTAGCGAATGCATCGTTGAGGAGTTTGATCGAAAAGAGCCTAGCGCCACTCAACGGGGAGTATGGAAGGTTACTCCAAAGACTCCCCTTCAACGGAACGAAAACGTAACCTTGATTAAAAATTCAACATTTTATTCATGTCCAACTTGACCGCTAGAAAAGACCCTTTTTACGATTGCATTTGTAAATAGCATATATTTTTCATATTAAGCGCAATAATTATATATACAGAGATGGATTTAGTTTTTATAACCAGTTTGAATGAAAATAGTGTTGAAGAATATAAATCCAAATAACGATCAGTCAGGCAGGAAAAATGGGTCGTAGGTCGAGGAGGATCTGTAGTTTATCAGAGCATATTCAACTTGAGTTTCCAGCATGCCAAGTTGATCGAAAATAAGTTACGTGAGAATACGTAAGTTTTTGCATTTAAAAGTAGCGTTAAAATCGTTCTTTTGCATCAATATGCTTCGAAACGAATGAGGAAAAATAAATAAATAAATATTTCGATTACTTTTTGATTAAAAATCCTTTTAAAATTTTGAAAATTCCTTCCTTAGTCAGCCCCTACTACCCAAGAAGTAACTACTTGATAGGCGTGGTAGCTCTAGGTTCAATGATCTGCTTTGTAGAGTGTTTGGAAAGATTTTTCAGCCATGCATGTTGAATTTAACAGAAAGCATCCAGCCTATAAGCATCATCATGTTAAAAAGAAAGTTAGTTAATTTTATGGAACTTTTTTGTATCCTTAAGTTGAAAAGGAAACCGTATCATAAAAATCACACGTATCAAGTCATGGATGGTATCTTATAGTTTTCTGTTCCCTGTCAATTTGAGCTATCATAACCGAAGTACCCTTTTCATTTCAACATGCTATCAATATGTGACTGAAAAAGTTGTGTTAAATAATTTGAATAAATGCCAGACGGAGGCCGCTAACATCAAATGGTGTCATAGTCGAAGATTACAAATATTGCTTATATAAGATAGGCCAAAATTTAAAGAACAAAGAATTAGGAGAGGACAGAAAATACAAAAAATAAGCCAATATCACATAGGAAAGTATATAAGGAAACGCCAATCGAATTTACTGGAGGACGGTCTTTCCCAGGGCTTTAGATGAATTTCAGTGCTATTGATTTATGCTGCTTGGCTAATGATAAGGTGGTGAACATGCCGATCTCGTCGCAATTAAAAATATCTACGAAATACAGGGTAATATAGGAAATACAGGTTTTCGAATGTGTTCGCCAATCCATCCACAGCCACTGTCAATCGTAAATAACTGTGAATGGCAAGAACTCTGAACAGTATTTGTGAAATTGGATATTTGCACATAAAGTCAAAGTGTACAAGTTCACCGAATGAAAAGTTTTCATCCTCTAATGGCATGCTATTTCTATATCTTCATGTATCCTATAGCTTATCCATATGGCATTTCTGGTCTTGTATTTACATATACACCATGCTTGCTTGCACATTGAATTTTTAATCATACTGCATTTTTTAAAACCTATTCTCGTTTTCTATTTGGTAGAAAATATAAACTTTTAAGCGTTGAATCTGTCTATATTACAGCTACCTTCGATTGAGCATATTTATTTGTTTTCTAAAAATGTTATAAAGATTACATTATAGAATGAGTTCGCGACATTCTACCCCATTTCGTACAAAGTTAAGTGCCTACAGCTAGTATAAAAAATTAAAACTGTATTAACGGTTATAAGAATGATAACGATTGGATAATGTAAAGCACATATTTCGATAGAAACAAGAAGAGATATAATGGGATAACATTAAAACTCGTTGTAGAATGAAATAATTTCCTATGTGAAAGTATTATTTACTCTTGAATAACTTGTTCACAAGAGTGGAAGGTAAAATAATACAAAGTAAATTCTATAGATCAAATGCTGTGCCATTTCCTTATAATTATAATAGTCTCCTTTAACTGTATTGACGGAAGCAGCAGTAATGCATCACAGGTGTGCAACGTGTCCTGTTGGGTACAGTACACTTATATGCCGTTCAGTCAATATTATTAATTATGTAATTCTCAACAGAATTACTACTTTAAATTATCATAATTTTCAGTTATGATCATCCATTTAATATTGGATTTGCCAGTTTAGAAAAATATTTAAAATTCTGAAAACCAAATAATTGTAAAACTCAATCATTGCAACTTCAATGAATTTGGTCTTCAAATATGAACTCACTCGATATTTTTCGTTTTCATGTGATGAGTTACCAAGCATATAATTATAAATATTAGCTATTGTATAGACATATGCTATTCTAAAAATGGTGGCTCTCATATTTACTTACAACACTTTCTGATGGCCCACAATGATGCATTTGTGTAGTTTCAATAACCATTGTGCTAGCTGTGAGGTAGTGTAGGTTAAGAAAGTAGTTAGAAAGAGGACTTTTAAAAATAATATAAAAATTAAACAGATTGTAGCCAAAATGTAATGCATATTTCATTTGGGTGATTATTCGCCAAATTTTGTAATCCCGAAACGTTTTTTCATAACTTTGAATGAGTTTTTGAAAGGTTGGCGCGATTACGATTAGCAACGAGACAGCACCGTGCTTTTAAGCTTTACCAAAAAAATTCCAATTCTTGATTATTTAAAGTTTAAGTCTGCAATAATTATTCGTTATGACTGCCAGTCACATTACGTTTTTGCTCATGTCGATATACCGGTCTGGGCAGACGGATTAAAAAGACAATGCTTATAAAATGGAGATTTGGGATACATTTGTGTGTCAAAATTTAGACTTCTCCTCGATCTTCTCATACCGACCTACACTTGTATAGAATCCTGTTCTACCATTTTAACACACTCACCATGCAGTTACTTATATATTATAGACTCTATATAATGTACTAAATAGTACTGTATAACAGCTGTAAATATTAATACTACTTTAATAATTATAATGTGTATTATGTGTCTGTATATGTATTACTATTCTTTGAGTAAACTATTCAGTCTTGAGTTAGTCCTCGGTCAACCCTTTTCCAAAATCATAATTTTATTTAGTTCTAGAAGGTGGCGTCGCAGTTTCGGCTTAGGAATATTAAACTTTCATTGAAGCCCATACCAAATACTACTTTAATTAATTCATAATCTACACATAGTATATATTATAGACTCTTCCAATCATTTTTTAATTTACTACCAGATGGCGCCACGAGATTTGAATTAACATTAAATAAAATATAAAAGTAAATTGATTAAGTATCAAATTAATTAATTGATTAATTGCCAATTATTAATTATTATCTTCTAAAATAATTTAAATAGCATAATAATAATAATAATAACAACACAAATATAAAATATATTCTGTATATGTACTAAAATGTTCTCCACGTTCTCACCGATTTCAGCTCTCAGAGGATTGCAGTTGCTTTGGGTTTAGATAACCTTGCTTTAGTTTTAACTAGAAAGGTCTTTACACCTTCGAGATCCTTATATTTCGCCGCTGAAATTGGTAAGAATTTGGTAAGGACTTCGAGCGCACGGTCCTGGGACCTCTGTTTTAGATTTAAAGAGAGCGCCCCTGTTTCGTTTGAAAAATGCGGCTGCGTTCAAATCATTCAGTATGAAACAAATCTTTGAACCGGCCAAAAGCAGCGTGCGCACGTACCTAATATAAATATGATATGAATACCTAGAATGAATCGATGTATACTGAAAAAGAGTGCTGGCGAAATTTTTTATATGATTATGAGAGTAACTTCTTCCTCCGAAAGTGAATTATTACTAATTTTTATATTTTTAACTTTATTTTCAAAACGAATATTACCTTTTACAACAGTCTTCATGTTTTTTTTATATTATGAGAAATGAAAAGAAAAAAAAATCCATCGAAATGCACGGAAGACGTCATTGTGTGTTGTAGGTTTGAGTATTCAAGTTTCAATAGACTAGCACGATAAGTCCTGGGCTGATTTGTATTTTAAGCATTTAAAATGAAATGTGATTGATTAAATACCTGAGGTGCGTGCTTTATTAGTTAGAGTGTCTCACTCATATTGGACAGGAAAACTTTCTTAGAAATCTCATTTCAGGCGAACCCATTTCCTTGCAATAAAACCCCTAATAGCCACCAGCTAAGAAGAGTCCTCTTTTGTATATCAACTCCTTAACAATTCCAGCTCCATATAGTGGTTAGGGAATTTCTCTTATTGTTGAAAGACCTCGGGCGCTCCAGTATTCTGAGATTCCTGAGCACTAAAAGTCTTAGGAATCTGAGGGTTAATATGATATATAGAGTTTCAATGAGTGATTTGCTACATTAATGTTATGTTTTAACTCCATATAAGAGTTAATTTGGGTCCGGAATTGCAATTTGAAATTTTTGCCTTATAAGGACGAAATGCGAATGGAAGGTTGACATCCCAAACTTCTTGATCCACTCATGAATTTAATTGTAACGAGATACACGATTTTAACTCACGAAGACACACATACATGACAGATCTTAAATAGAACTCAGTCTCGAACCCATAATCCTTTGAGTAGTCAAACCAATGCTAGCCGTCTAGTTTTATCATAAATGACAAACAGTTTCATATGAATTACAGGTATTTGAGAAAGAATTTTCAAATAGTTATTATAGAAATGTGTTAAGACGAGCCATCCATTAAATTAATATCCAGCATTTCTACACTGAAAATTAAATTATGACTTTAAGATATATCCATATAATGGACTAGTTAGCGGAATTCAGCTAACAATTTGCTCACGCAATTAAATCAATCATCCAGATGAGAGTTAATTTCGGCGATGAAACGTTGCAGTGGACATGCGCAATTTGGAGAAGATAATCTGGGATGCATATTACAATGCACGAAATAATTTAACTAGTGATAATGATGGTATTGACCATTGTACAAAACGAAGTCACGGAGCTTTTAGAATTTATTTTTACTAAATCTTAATTTATCTTTTGCTTTCTAGTATATGAGGTTTAGAAAGAGTGAAGGATTTGCATAAGTAACGTAGGAAACTTTATATTGTTTTATTAAATACGGTAAGTTTGAAGCGATGTGAATTAAATACATTTTGAGTAAATATATCAGAAGGTTCATAATTACTTAAAAACACCTTTACTAAATTTATAAATAAATTACCATATTTCTGTTAGTTTGCAATTAAGCAAAACCCTTCAAAACCCGCTCTGCAGTATTTAATCATCATGTTTCATTCCTGATCGGAAACATGGAGGGTATGGAGCTGTCCAGGGGTCTGTTAATGATGATACCATTAGTTGTCAAGGGAGCAGCTAATATAACTCCTACAATTTGACATGCAGTGCTTCACTGTTGTTCTAGAATAGGCCAATTGGTGTTACCCACGTATAATATGTTCTAAGATACGAAGTGTCATTTATGATCAAGGAAAAAAATATAGCAAAAAATTAACATTGAGAAAAAAAAATTTACACTCAATCCTTTTTACGTGTAAAGTTACGAAGCTACCTGATCAAAAATCGTTTGTTCTCATTTTAATTAAATATAAAGTTGCAGACGATAAGATGATTTTGTTTATTATAATATTTTTGTAGAAAAATAAATATTTTTATATACTACATAATATTGCATTTTTTAAATGAGCGTTTATTACGTTTGCATTAATATTTCGTCAAATGCTACTATTAAATATAATTTTTTTTCGCATGTAACGTTGACACTAAGTGGCATTTAATTAATCATGTGATGTGTGACATCTGTTATCACAATTATGTTATAAAAACTTCAAAATTTGGTCACAAATACTGAATGATAAGGAAGGTTTAAATGAATGTCTCACGACGATAGATTAAAAGTTAATTTTTTTATTGAAAGACATGAAACATTTTTTTCCTCAGAGAAGCTGGATATTTCAGATATTATATTATAGAATCAGGCCTCAATAACGCTTCAGTCCGCTTGACGCCACTGGTCTAAATAATCTTAAAAATTAGTGCGCTAAGGGGGTCAAAACATTGTGACTGTTTTGATTGACATCAATTTAGTTTTGAATTCTCCTATTTCTCTTACAAGAATGAAAAAGAAAGTGAGATCACAACACACCGGAAGACATAGTGCATCTAGGCAGTAGTAAAGAAGTAGAGTTACGCTACTCATGTGATTATGACGTGACGCGTACCGACTCCACTGGATGCAAGTGTAACTCACATCATTATACGCGAATGGGTTAAATTTTAAATCAATTCAATTCTTGGAAAGATAGCCGTTCGTAAATTTTTCATGTCTGCGGGGATCTAAATAAATTTTATTGACTCACTTTGATGGATTACAATATAATATGAGTTTAATTTTAATTGCTTTTGTATAACTTATTCTTAAATTAAGTTTACTGTTTCGCATAAAATGTTTTAAATTTTATACCACCTTTTATATAAGGTATACCTTCTTTTAAAGTATCCCCCTTCCCAAAATTTAGAACTGGCGAAAGAAACATGCTTCGTCTTCGAAACTCTGTATTCATATCCTACTTTCTTCCAAATATTCGCGTTCATGGTAGACTGAACAAACATACATACTTTTATCCTTATTAGCAAATTACGAGATGGGAAGATATTTTCCCCGAAGGAGGGAAAAGTATATCCAATGAATATTTTAAACTTTCGATAAGGATGATTTCCTTTTCGAAGCTTGGGAAGGAAGAATTCAGTGACACTTTTTTCCACAGGAATGGGTTTCTCATAATTTTGAATACAAAAACGGTGAATTTCTCATTTACAGTTTTTCTATACAAATGCTTAGCAGTACTTTACCAGCATACGTTCTACTGTTCATGAATCGGATTGATGTCTCGCATACGTGCTTTTAAATTCATTTCTAGAAAAGCTGTTGTTGTAAGGTTCAGATTTATGAAATCAATGCTTATCTCATAATCACACGTATTGATCTCTCCTCGAGTTTCTTATAAACCAACTCATTTAGTGCATAGTTTCGCAACATAGTGAACAAAATAGAGTTCGCATATAGGATATCTTCTGACTGACAGACTGGGGCCAACATTTGATACATATCTACAATTGTTTTATATATAAATGTATAGGTGTGTTTAAACTTTTTATAACGAAGGAATTTTTTCCGTTGAATATTATTTCAACGGTCATTCCTTACAGACGACGTTGTAGATAAAGACACAGTAGCGGGAAAAAAAGGAGCCACCCAGCATTATTCTGCGATCGTTTATTCGGCATTAAAAAAGTACCGATCTTCAGGAAATAATGTATAATAAAAGATTCTATGGTTAAAATTTTCATATGAGGTCATCTAAATATTTAAAATTGCACTGACTTCAAAATTTTAAATGGCAACACCTATTTTCGATGTCATAAATAAATTGCTCATGAAAAGATACCCAAAGGAATAAATTTTGGTTAATAAGCCATGAATATATCGGAAGATATTCGTCATTTTTTGTTCTAAATAGAAAAAGGGTCGTCTCCACATTTAGATAGAGAAGTTCTCTGCTTGAGTTCAAATGTCGGTAGTAGCATTTTAAATTATTTCGCACTTTAAATGTTATTTTCAAAGTAATGATCTACATTTTACAATCGATAAAACTTGATGCGTAAAAAAATAAATAGTGTAATATTATAAAACTTTAAATCTTAAAATTTCAAATTATTTACAAGAATAGTTAAATGCCTGTACATTTAAATTTTATAAAATAAAGTGGTGCAATGTTTATATTTAATAGGAAAACTTTTCGAAAATATATGACACCCGAGATCGTTCTACAGCAGAAATAGAAGAATTTAACGTAACTTCAAAACTTCTCTTACGAACAAGCTGAAATTTTGCATAAGGACGAAAATCAAATGGCCATCTGCTTCGATTACTATTAAAATTTATATGTGTTTTAGCTATTCAAAAATTTTTAACATCAATTTTTGATAAAATTTTTCATTTTCTCAAAATCACTGTAAAATGAAGTAAGAAACCAAAATGCCAGATATTTCCTACTACTACATTAAAGAATTCGAGGGGTCAATAGCTATATTATTTCTCAAGATATCAATAAAATGCAACATTTTACTTTGATGGTAGAAACTGAAAATTTCATTGCTTATAATTGAGAAACAAAAAAAATGCTGGATGGTAAATTTGAGTATTCCAGCATAAAATCTTTATGTGATTTCAATTTTAAAAGAAAAATGTGTGTTTCTATTGTAATTTTGAAGTTAAGTGCTCTTATAATAATTTTATGATTCCTTACGAAAAGTTTAAACATAGAGTATTTTACTAGACCTTATTTCCTGAAAATTGGTACCTTTTGTTTTAATACGCACGATGGTTTGACGAAGCCTTGAAAATAATGTGGGAGTGACTCCTTTTGTTCTCCGCGACTGTAGTTCCCTAGTCCTAGATATCCATTTCCCAACCCAGACTCTTTAGATAGCCATGGGCTAACTTGCCAATTAATGAAATTTATATATAGTTAAGTTCTGCTTCGTAAGAATAATGTAATCCACACACTGTAACCGCGAGCCTCGGCATCTCCTTTATCAAAAGAAATCCAAGAAAACAGTGTACATCCCAACGTCTTCCATATCACTTTTACTTTCAAGTCTCTATTGCAATACTGTGTTCCCAAAATTATATAGAAACATATTTAACATTTATAGTGGTACATTTTACGTTTCCAACTTTTTTTTTTTGTATGAATATTCTAAATACCTGAAGTACAAAGTAATCAAAGGGGTGTTGTTACGAAATGATCCAACGTTTCATCCTGTTGGACTTTTGGCTGTAAGACGCAAATCCGATGCAACATATTTCACGATTGGACTGATTATGTTTAGGTCTGTTTGTATAGCAGCACTTGTATGCAATGACAGTGAGGCCTCTCTTCTTACTGAGGGGTTAAAACTGGGAAGTTAAAAGACTTAAAATGAATTAGTCCATAGAGATTTATTTATGAAAATAGATCTGAATTCGTAGATTGATTAATCTGTGCTTAATAATGATTGACTTTAATCCATTATTACATATAAAAAATATAATATTTCTACACTACAATGCTTGATGTTATTGCAAAATAGTAAATCATGGACAGTCACGAATTTAAGTCTAAGCCCTGCAAATGTGTTTTTATTTGCTTAATTTATTTTCATGTGCTAATGTAAGCTATGAAGATTATGTTTTTTCGTGCATTATTTTGAGCTATTCTCTTTTAATTTTGTGGTGTGTTATTTTGTATTTTTTGACTCTGCGCATTTTTTTATTACAATATTACAATATTTTTTATACTATCTAAACACATTACTCTCAACACCCTACACAATGTACTTTTTTTTTTAAGGATGGATCCCTCAAAACTTTGTAATTGCAATCCCTAGAATATGTAGATTCCATTAATTACACTTATGGCCAGATCACACATTGTATCCACACTCCTAGAAATGATAGATGATTCTGAGTAATATTAAAGGTATAAATAATTTTATCAGAATTTAATCTTTTAAAGAAGAGATGTTTTCTTTTTTGAATTTACACTCAAATCAATGATATAGGAAATTCAGAGGTATCAAAGCGATCTTTTGAAGAAGGGACATCCTGTAGGCATGGAATTTAAGCTACTTATATAAGTATATTTTCATGCCAGAGGTGGGGAAGGAAATAAAATTCTATCTGATACTGGTTTTATAGAGCAATGTTGCTTTACTCTCTTATCTATGTCAGTTCTCTTCTCAGGCTTATTATAGCCATTTTTTAAAGGAATCCCAGTTGTTTTGTGCCTCTCTGAGGCAAATTGTTCATTAGTATAATCTGAACAAAATTCATTATTCAAAGACTTTATCAATTGAACTAAGCGGGCTGAAAACTCGGAAATTTTGGGAGTCTTTGGCTCTAGTATACTCAGGAAGGCATAAAATGTATAGCACTCTGCTTTGGTGGCAATCCTGCCAAAGTTTTCAGGATCTATTTTCCTCTCAAATACTTGTTGCAATAATTGGATACAAGAACAGAATTTGCTTGGTGGCAGTTTGTGATGGTTCTTCTTCAAGTGCTTTTAATGTTTATTATGGTAATAATAAAATGGCTAAAATTTCATTTCAGTCTCAATTTCACTTCTGCTGGAGCAGGAGGATTAATTGTTTTGTTATCTAGCCTCAGTTTGTGGGTTATCAGATGTCTTTCTTCTAGGGTGTGTTTCTTGTATATCAACTAGGTGTGGTTTCATTTTTCCAGCTTGAAATGGCCAATTCCCTTAATCGGCTTTGAACAAACTGATACTCCAAATTATGCATTTGATTTCTCATAAAAATAGTTAATTAACACCAATTTAATACTATTTTCTTCCGAAAACGTTACCACACCACAAAATATAGCTTACAGAGTTTGCTTGAATGGATAAAGGGTGGCCGCTGTATAGATCTTCAATATAATGAGAGACAAATCCATTTGGGAAGAAAGCACTGCGATGAATCCTGCACTTGTATTACATTATGGAATTGCGCAATCTTTTAGTTGTGCGTTCACACAAGAATTTTGCCTTTTACGAAAATAATAAGAATTTAGAAAGTGTGTGGATAATTTATTAGGTCTTTGCGGCTTAACAAAAATATAGGCGAGACTTTTCAATGCATTGTTAGCTACATTTGCAGTTCTTTAGATGGCAAAGATTTTGGTTTTATTCAATCCTGTGGTTTGTGCGACTATTAGAGGCTATGTGTTCGGCGTGAGTGGCAGCATTATTTTTTCTGATTCATTTTATAAGGAAGGCAGTTCCCATGACAACAAGCTTCCACTTTTAATATTAAAGTTGTGAATGATGATATATATGAAAGGTATGAGAGATAGAAATTGTTTATCAGACTGAATACACCTAATTATACGGAACAAAATAGAAATATAGGTAATGCGTAAAAATTAATAACAATAATGTCTGCAATTTCTTTAGATTTGCAATCCACAGATTAGAAACAAAATCGCTGGTGCTCCTAAAGCTTTTAATTGGATTTGATACTATGGATCAGCTTAAGGTAACTTCTAACTAGCAAGGTGGCTCTGCAATCGGAAACGTCGCATAATGCATGAGCGACATTTTTTTACTATGGTTTTCGGCATTCGAAAGTTTGGGGATAAGAAATTACATATCTACGAATTCTGTTATTGAAAATTAAAAGTCCAATTCCGAATACGTAAGAATTAAAAGTCAATTTTCAGAACCAGAAATAAATTAATCCAGAAAGAAAAAAAACAAGATAAAACAGATGACTTTTTTATAATGTGTTTAAAAATAAGCCCCCTTACTTGTCTGTTAGTTGCCTCATCACGTGACAAGGGGTGTTCTAAGGAAGGAGTGGGTGATGTACGTCAGGAGTTATTTCTCCTGGTAGGGCCACCCAAAGGTGAAAGGCCACTCCATTTTATTCCCAATGCTTTCGCTAACAGGCATGAAGGCAAAATCAGACTTCTTCCCATGTGACACCTCTCTTGAAATTAGAAGCTAGCTTCTTACCCGTAGTCTGTGAACTTTTGCTTCTTGCCCTTGTTCGCAATCATAGCTTCTCCTGCCCTTATCATTGTCTGCATTGGTGCCTCTGCAGGGTTCAGCTGTGAAGTGGGAGGGTAAGGACTATTGGAGTTAAGAGCGACATGGTGTCATGGACTGGTCTAATCTTGGGCCAGGGGACATGAAACAACAAACAGAAATAAGCTCTCTAATTATTTTATATTGTTTGAAAGTATATGACTCCTCTAAGTAATACCATATTTTCTCCAAAACCACTAGCAGCATTGTTAGTTGCGTAACAGTACTTTTAAGAAAACTGTTATTGTTTTCTCGATCATGAATCAAGATAAAACGTAAACAGGTTTTGTCTTGAAATTTAACATTAAAATTGCCAAGTAAAGTTTTAAGTTTTTACATATTATTTACCATTAGGTAAATCAAACACAGACCATGTTAAATGTGGGAAGTTACTTAAATAGAAACCAATTTTCCGAGAAGGCTGAGAACACATGAAATGACGAAGAAAAAATGTTCTTTTGGGGAGTTTAAATACAAGCGCCTTTTTTTTTATTATGGGTCACGAAATTTCGAAATATTTATAAACAAATAGCCACTACTATAAGAACCAAAATCGTATAGCATTAAGTGATGACTGATTATTTTGTCACAATTTCTCTTCAATCCTGTAAATTAGATTTTTTGATATCAAAATTTAAGTCTTTTGTTAAAAGTACATGATTGCTTAAATCATTTTAGTAAATGAAAAAAATTACTTGAAATGAAATGAAAAGTTACTTGAAATCGTGAATGAAATGAAAAATCCCACTTCTAAGTGATTTATCCTTTAATCAAAATAAAAATACTTATATAAAATAAATGAAAATATATTCCGAATCATTGAATCTAACGAAGAATTATTTGAAATGAAAAAAAAATTACTCTAAAAGGAAGAAAAAATTACTTGAAATCCAAATAAGGGCGTATTGTATTCACTATACAGAATATGAGGGGTGTCTGGTCGATTACAACTTTACTAGATAAAGATGTGGGCAGCAAGATTAATAATCAGGTTGGAAGTATGGATTCTCAGACTTGGAGAAGCACCATTCTAAATGGTTTTAATAAAAAATTCTATAATGAATGGAGAAAAAACCATTCTAAATGGTTTAATAAATTCCATAATGAATGGAGAAAAAACCATTCTAAATGGTTTAATAAAATTCCATAATGAATGGAGAAAAAAACCATTCAACAATAGAATAAATCCATACACAATTTAAAGTTAAAATACAATACAGCTTTTCAGAAATAAAGCACATAAAAGTGATATCGTTTGTAAAAGTATAATTGGAAAAATCCATATATCGAACATCCATACGCGTAAAATCTCTATATAACAGGAATGAAAAAATTAATTGGAAATGAAATGAAAAATTTTTTGAAATCATTGGATAAAATAGAAAAATTAATTTAGATTGATTTCTATAATCAAAAAAATACTTGAAATGAAATGAAAAAAGAAATTCGAATAATTATATCAAACGAAAAAAAAAAATTAAAAATCAAAAGAAAATTATTTGGAGATAAAGAAAAAATTACTTGAAAAGAAATGAAAATTTCTTGACAAGATGAAAAAATTACTTGAAGAGGAATAAAATTACACACAGAAAGGAATAAAAAAAAAATTACTTGAAAAGATGAAAAATTGCTTGAATCAAATAAGGCTTGATTCAAGACCATATGGGACATTCATAGACCATATACCTTCATAGACCATATAGTGTTATGATCGACACAGCATAGGGATGCCAAAGTTGACAGACACGCGACAGTTTGGCTACCAGATTGAAAATGCAGATTCTCCGGACGCTAAGAAAAAAAGTATGCGATGATGAAAAAATTCACACAATTCAAAAACTCAAATGCATCTCAATTTTTTGAAATAAACACTTAGATAGATATATTTTGTAAGTACTGCTTAAGTCCTAAAATATCTGACTTCCGCCTATTAAAATCTCTCTATATCAATTTTTCTTCAAGAATCTTGGATTTTCATTACAAAAAATGTTTTTATAAATCTAAACATAATTCTATTTCTTTCTTTTTTTCTTCCAATGTGTTTCAATTTACCCATATATTTTTTACATATATACCTTACAGGTTATCTATATTTTTTTATAGAATATTTGAGCCAGTATCATGACAAAACACAGTTTGAAGTCGACAAATTACTCTGTGGAATAATTCATCCTAAATCCGTTGATGTTGACGGTTTTTTAAAATTTCGTACAAATTAGAAATTCTGATGATTTATATAATTACATAAAATGTTCAAGAGAGGCCGTTAAACTGCAGGAGATGATTCTTTCTCTAAAATAAAAAAATATATATTAATTTCATTTTTAAAATGCTTCTGCTATTAATTATTATCTGTATGTAATTTCTGAGTAAGCTAGTCTAAGAAGATGAATGAAAAACATAAATACTGAAACTCTTTTTAATCTTCCATTCTTTAATTTAAGTATTTAAGCCTCATTATCTTCAAACGACATTTATTGTTTATAGCTTCAAATTTTGTATTATTTAAAGCAAAAGAAAGAAAAAATCAGTATCTGTTTTAATATTTCGACGACCATATTGAGGTCTTTAGCATAAGTATAATAAAGCATATAACACTATGCAATTCATTATAATAAATTATATATTATTTACATTAAATACAAACTTCACTTGCTAAAGCATAAATATTGGTATAGAGAGGCAGTTATGGAAACTCAGGGTGAAAATTCATAGGTTATCAAGTTTATAGATACAAAACGTATGAAAATGTAATACAAAACAAGACAATTATGATCGGCTTCCTATATTTCAAACCATTAGTTCAGATTGAAAATTGGTTTCCTTTGTCATGGCAACACTTTAGATTTCATTACCTCTTACTCGAAAGGGGATGGACAAATTCGTTATATTTCATAATGTTACATTTTTTCTTTTTGTTTTTTAATTAAGCTCTGTTATGTAAAAAAAATCCAGGATTAGTTGAAAAAAGTAAAACTCACAGTAATTAGAAAATAAGAATTGTTCCAACCAACAATGCTAATTTTAGGAAAAAATTCTGTCCAATTTCAATCAATCAACTGTTTCAAAAAATAATTTATGCTGTGTAAAGCATTTAATAGTGACAAAATCAATTGTGTGAAACATTAATAAGATAAAAAGTTATACCATTCAATTTTACAACATCTTTTAGAGTTATTCATAAACAGCCGAGGCATTTTTTACGCTTGCGTTTGGGAACCTGACTCTGCAGCAGGTTTTGGGCGCCGTAATAGGGAGCTGATTTATCCATCTGAAAATAAATTGCTTAAAACTACTCTCATTAAAAAAACAGAGACAGTATTATAAGTTTTTTAAATTAATTTTTTGAAATAGATTTGCCAATAATTTATGATACCCTAGACATCACCCGCCGGTTAAAATTCAATCAGCATTGCTCTAGATATCACGTGTTCACAATATAACATGACGGAAGTTTGAAAAAGTGCAAAATTAAAAGTCGCAGTATTTGAAAATATTACTATAGAAAGATGTCAGTCAAAATGATGTATAATTAATGTTCCAAAAATTTGTTTTAGTTTTCCGTTGCATTCTACTGAACGTAAGAAAACTTTTTATAGTCAATATTATGTATGGTATTTCCTTGAAAACGTTAATAAAGACGTTTCATAATAATAGGTTGGAGGAATTTAAGTAACATCCATTGAAGTCAAATATACTAGAAAACCAATTATTACTAAAAGTAGCCTCGGGAAACTAAAGAACAAATTAACAAAACCACAATGCATTTGAATTGCGCGCATAGTAGCTTCCACGAATACCGTGACAATAATATGTACAAGAATTAATCCTAATTAAAATCCTATCACATGACAAATCAAGACAGTAATAAAAAAACATTAAAATAAATAATAATGATAAAAGATCAGCAGATGAACTATGCAGTAAGACCCGATGCTGGAATTCTAGAATTTCATAAAATAGGATAATTTTCTATTACAGAGGAACCGATTGTCAGGTCAAGATGTGGTTCTATGTGACCTGAATTACTCAAAATTGAAAGAAAGGAAAAATTCTTTCCCTCAAAATACTTCAAAATGCCTTTATAATAAAAAAAGGAGAAGAAGAAAAAGACAAAACTATTTTCTGCCCAGGGATAAAACATCAGAAGGAACGTCACGAAAGCCTAATGCTAATGCTTGGAATATAAGTTTGAGCACGGCAGGTGCAAGCTTGAAACAAGTTATTGATACCGCGTCAAACTCATTACAAACTATAACCAAAAAGCAAGAGTGCAAGACAATCTCTGATTCGACCCCCGATATCTCTTCTAAACTGTCGTCTTAACCACTCGGACAGTACATTCCTGACAGGAGAAAATATAGATTACACTAGCCAATCCAGTGCATCTACGATTTATTTTAAACTGTTTACTCTTGATTTCATTAATTTTTTAAAATTTTGGGTTGAGAATATGTTTTGAGTCAAAGAGAGAGCTATCTTCGCTAATAACTACGTTTTGCTAGTAGAATATATTATGAGTGGTTAAAAAAGTAATTACTTTTAAAATGGGACAAAATGTAAGTTATTATTTTTCAACAAACGTGATGACAGTTTTTTAGGTTTAATATTGTTTATGAACGTTAAAAATTTCAACAGAAAAGAAAAAAGGCGATATAGTTTTTCTTTAAGTAGAATTCTATATTTATTAAAAGATGAAATTTTTTCAAAATGTTTTTTATAAAAAATTTAGTTTCTTTACAAGTTATCATTGATTTATTGAATTAATAAAAGAAAGGACGATCTAGAAGATGCTGAAATCGGATATTTTTTTTTAAAACAGAGGCAAAGATTATCATGGTGTGAATTTTTGTCATAACAACATCACAACAAACTTATTTTGTAAGTGGGTTGGTCGATTATGCTTTATTATTTGCGGAAGTTGCCACATCAAATTCGTCATGACAAGCTAATATCAGAAAAAAATCCGAACTTGTGCAAATTATTGCATACTTATCTGGAAACTGTACTTTTTTCCAAATCTGTGAGGAATTGAGACTAGTTTGAAAATCGCATAATAATAATAAATAATATTGATAACAGTCAATGATAATGAATATTTAATTTTAATAAGAAGATTTTTTTATAATATTACGATACTAGAATATCTTTTAAATATTTTTAGTCATATTCTAAAGCGATAGCCTTGAAAAAAATGTTGATATTCTGAGTATAAAACCCACATTAAAATGCTTGTTGGAACAGTGTATACTAATGCAGTTGGAATTGAGAGTGAAAATCGCATAATATACTAATTTAAAGGTATCCGACTGTGTTCAGGAGACATTTTTTTGAAAAATAACATATATATATATATTAATTTATATATTAATCCATATCTGATATTTAAAAACTATGAAAATATTGTAAAATTACTTTCAAAATAATATTTAAAAAAAACTGAGAATTTGAAGAAAAATGCTAAAATATTTGCCTTACTAACAGCCATAGACAAGATCATATTCTAAATATACATAAATCCTTGTAGGAGTACATTTTCATGACAGTTACTGTGTTATGCTCTAAAATATTTCTGTACTTCAAAATGGTTTTGAGATATAGCTGAACATAGTTACTAAACTGTAATTTTTCATAAAAATCTTTTCGTTTATATTTAAAGCACTTAAAATAAACTTGATTTTAAATTGTAGTTTTTTTAGAGGAAGACATCAACAATTACAAAACAATCTCAGAAATTTCATATCAATACTTGAATAACTGTTTGAGAAATCATTGTTACGGTCGACAGTTTTCCTCAAAAATATCATTTCTCAGAAAATACATTTAAAGTTTTGGTGCAACATAAAATAATGCTTCAGTTCAGTAATAAAACAGTGTTAAACTCCGTTTGTAATTCACGTAGAGTAAAAAGTAGAAAGTTGAAATTAAAAGGCTACAAAATTAAGTCATAAATTTTTGATAATTTCATCAGAAACGACGATTTTAAACCAGTCGGATACCATATTAAATCTTGACTGCTAAATATTGATCATCGGTTCTGAATAAGTTCATTTCAGCTCAATAGTTTCCAGCAGTATCAAGAATTTTTATAATCATAATGCAATTGCTCTGGAATTTGAAATACATCAAAATATTTCGAAGAAATCAAAGGGACAAGTATATGGATATGTGACGGAAATTTTATTCTGTCTCAGTGTATACATCAGAAATACTGGTAGCTACTATAAATTTTTTACTTTATTCGATTCTAAAATATTAGTGTCAAAAAATCTACTGCTTCAGATTCCTCTAACTTTACATTAGTTAAATTTAAGACTCATATCTTATTTCTCTAGTTTACAGTCCATCTAATCATAAAAAGATTCAAAAATTTCAAAAATATTTTATACGTATGGCCAAACAGAATGACATTTCTTGAAAAAGGCAGAATCATTCCTTGCAGCAGAAATTTAAGTGGAAACTTAATTCTTTTCCTACACTGAAGACGCTGCTGTCTCTCTTAGACAAATTTCCTACATAATCTAACGTATTTCTCTTTTCGATATATAAACAAAGTTCAAAGTAAAAGCACTAGGACATCATATGTATAAGTAAAATAAAAGGATTTTGCGAAAATGATGGATTGCATTTTGAAAAATAAATTTGAAATTCGCCTTGTTTCTTTTTATTAATATTACAGCTAAACAATTTTTTCTCATGAATTTTATTTTTACCACTTTTTTTCTATTCAATTATTTATATATTAATAAAACACATATTCTACAAGAACAGCTCTTTTGTCTCTTCTGTTATTCTTTTTATATAAATTGCTTGAAAGTAATGGGCTAGGCTGTGTTAAAGAAAGAAGACGATGACTTTACGGTTGGTTTCCGTTCGCTTTGCGCATTTGAAACAAATGTCAATATTTTCAAAAAATTTATTCAGTACCAATTTTTTACTTTCTCATATGCAAGTATAAAAAGAGAAAATGTGTAATCGTCAAATTCGAACTCGAGATTTTGACGGATCTCACGTTTTAGACCTCCCTGGATCCGTAAACACAATTTGGAATTATAATGCTGTCTGGTAGTAATCTGTCTGTGAACACGATAACTCGAAAACTATTGAACTACAGGGGATGAAATTTGGTATGTGGTCTTTCGTATAATTTGTAAGTTTCCTATCAAATTTTTGGACAAAATCCATCGCTTGGGAAGCCTGTCTGTTGTATGTCCGCGGTCCATGTGAACGCTATAATTCAAAAACTTGAATAGCTAAATGGATAAAATTTGGTACACAGTTTTTATCGTTATGAATGTAAGTCCCGTATAAAAAAGTTTGGGCAGAAATCCGTCAAAAAGAGGCGTTCAGGTATATTCAATTTCTTTTAATCCGATTTTTTTATAAGCGTGGTAGCAATCTGTTATTGTTGTAAATTTTTATTTACTACAATAAAATAATGTTTTCAAACATCAATTATTGTAATTTTTTTTTTATTGTTGTAAAATCAAATCGATCTCATTATTTCCAGCAAATCTTTTATTCATGCGCTTTGCAATTGTTGCAGTTGCCGTAGTATATATTGTTTTTCTTGAGATTCCAATTCCAAAGCAGAATTTTCAGCTTTTAGTAATTCATTGCATTGCCTATTTTATCATACCTGTAGCTTCCAGAAATGACATATGATTTTTTTTTGAAACGTGGCAACAGATGTTTTGATTTCAGGTTTGTTTTGTTTTTTTTGTTTGCTTTCTCGTATACAGAGTATACAAGAGAAAGTAATACTCCTCTAAATCTCCATAGAAAGTATTCAGCGAAGGAAAGTTTGGAGACCATAAACTGTTTTAAGCATATAAATTATTTTCAAAGGAAATATATGTAATCGAGGAAAAAAATCATATGAGGTCATCTAATATTTAATGCACTTTGACTTCAAAATTTTAAATGCAGCACTATTTTCGATGTCATAATAAATTGCTCATGAAAAGATACCCAAAGAGAATAAATTTTGGTTAATAAAGCATGATATATCGAGTTCGACATTTTTTTGTTCTAAATAGAAAAGGGTCGTCTCCACATTTGAATGAAGTTCTCTGCTTGAGTTCAAATTCGGTAGTAGCATTTTAAATTATTTCGCACTTTAAATATTACTATAAATAATGATCTACATTTTACAATCGATAAAACTTGATGCGTAAAAAAAAAAAATAAATATTATATATAAAACTTTTAAATCTTAAAATTTCAAATTATTTACAAGAATAGTTAAATCTGTACATTTAAATTTTATAAAATAAAGTGGTGCATGTTTATATTTAATAATGAAAACTTTTTCGAAATATATACTTGCTGGGAATCGTTCTGCAACGAAATGGTAAGTAACTTCAAAGCTTCTCTTACAGACAAGCTGAGAATTTTGCCATGGCTAATCAAATGGACATCTGCTTCGATTACTGTTAAAATTTATATGTTTTGCCCTATTCAAAAAATTTGCTAATAATCATTTTGATAAAATTTTTTCATTATCGTCTTCCAAACATAATTATAATGTAAATATCTTACATGCCCTTTTAAAAGTTATACACATACATTATTTAAAACAGTTGTTAAACATCAATTTCAAAGTTATACACATACATTATTTAAACAATTACTATACATCAAATTTCATTCGAACCCCATATGTTTGGGTTGGGTTAACTGCGACAAATCTTGATGTTGGCTGAGCATTATTGGGCAGCTTTACGACAGTATTTTGTTGATTATTATCAGGCGATACAACAGTTTCTTGCTCTTCAGGCTATGGAATCTTCGGTACAGTAGTTTGTTTTCATAAAATTTATTTGATTTATCTTCTCGAATGAAAAATCTATTTCCCAACTTGCTTATTTTATGTTTTCTGCACAAATTGTATAAGTTCTAGGTTTTAGGACCAATATTTACTATTTTACCTCTAATCCATGGTTCTTTTTTGGTAATTTCGAAACCAATTTGCAAGTTTGCTTTTAATGGCTTTAAATTAGAATTACTTTTAAAATAATTATTTTAGTATTTTGCCTATGTTTAAGAACTTTAAATG